>JAZHYW010013255.1:0-55372 GCA_037355805.1 Ixodes ricinus | reverse complement strand
TATGCATTCTTTATGTTCTGTACTGAACACAGGGTTTGTGCTGAATTTCTGCGGCGGACAAGTGTTCTGAAATGTGTTTTTTTTTGTGCTTTAAAACATAAAGAAACAGCGGCAACATAGAGGACGTTAAGGAATACGCGATGACGAGGAAACCAAGTGCCTCAACGTCACTGGCTCAGGTCGGGGGGGGGGGGGTGGTTTGGGGCAAAAACATTTGGGCGAATAAGGCGGATAAACGAACGCAACAGGTGCTCAAGAAGTAACACGAACCTGCGCGCCGTATGAGAGTGTTTCACCAACTACTACGAATACACTGTAAACGAATGGGCACTTCATACAAATAATTTATTCCCTTGCTTTGAGCTTATGGACCGTGGAAGCGTCAAGTAGCGACTGTAAAGTGGTGATTATATATAGTAAATAATTACATAAAGGTACGGATCCTTGCTGATCGCTGTTATTCAGTGAAGCAGGAACGATCTGGTCGATTACAGGTTTTCTTAATTTACCTGTACTCGAGCACTGATCACGACATTTGCATGGCCAGTGCTAAGGTCACGGATTTTGTTTTTGGTAATGATTTTCACTTATGCTGAGCTATATCCACTAATCCAGTTTTAGTAGGAATAAAGAGAGCCTTGAGTGCAGCGAGTAGGCGTTACACAGTTTATTTCTTGGTGAAACAAATCTATGTTTCACTGCCAGGTATTTTGCGAACAATTTCCATTATTATCTGGAAGTGTATTTCATGATAGAGTTATTTGACAAATTATTACGAGTTTTGTTCTATTGACGGGTGAAACGCTTTACCTCAAAACGACCCTGCAACGGCTTTTTTTAATTACATTTTTCAATTTGGGTGGCCCATCCGCAACCTGGTAGTGCGAGAGATTTCAGAAGCTATATAATCATTAATATTATCAACTATGAGTTATTTAAATAGTAATACGTGTGTAGGGTTCAGAAATTTGATCATTCACTGTTATTCTGCTGTGAGACTTTGAGTAGGTGACTAAGAGAGACGGAATATAAAAGAGCATGCAGCTAAGACATGCCCTGTACGTTCTTTGTTAAAGAGTCAGGAGTCTGCATCCAGTTAATAAATATGTGAACGATCCACCAATTTAACGGTGGTTTGAGCAAGAATGTGAGCGAGAATAACCCGCTACTATGCACATCAGGCTGTCACGCGTGTTTCCTAAACCTCTCCTGCCTCTGCATGCCAATGTCGTCACCCTAGCAACGCTGCCAGCACATCGCTAAATGTCTTGTGTTTGCCACTGATTGGCGCTCCATTCGAAATTGTGGTCGTTTTATTCTTCCTTCGCTAACCTCTTGAAAGAGGAGGTGCGCAACAATTCTCGTGCTGCCTGCGAATACCGCTTAGAACGAATCCCTGACGTCTATGACCAATGAAACACGCGTTCGCTTTTCACCCCCATGCAATAAATGTAGCAGAAAAAATTAAAGAAAAACGAACTGCTTTTGCTCCCTGAACTTGCAGCCAGAACGCAGCGCCACGTGATCTGGAGCCAATTATATGCCGCCAGTGTTTATCACTAGCCACGCGCTGGAAATGGCAACGCACAGGACATGCCACTGAGTTCGACGTTGTTAGGGTTCGCCATTGCCAGCATTGCCGCGATTGGACACGGGCCACTACCCGAATGCTTGTAGAGATATTGAACATCACGAGCCCACATTGAGTGCTCATGCACATGCGCAGGTACAATCTATGAACCGTATTCAAATACCGTCACTGTTAGATACTACCACCCCCAGGCTACGTCATCAAGTTTTACGAAGGAGAGAATGAACGAAAACGCTTGCTTTTATCCTTAAAATTATACCGCGACAAATAAGTTTCTTGGTCAATGGCGTTGCGTGAGAGTTTACATGGGTCCCACTAGTGCCGGTAAATTCATGTACAAGTAAGAAAAAACAATCGAATATATCCCTTTCGAAAGTCACGTGCCGATCATAAGAAGTCGGAACTGATTCCCACATGACGGAACAACTGCACCGAGGAACGTACTAAGTCATTCCATAAGATAGCGAACGTCAGATCGCGGGCAACATTACCAGTCGCCGAGCCAATCAAACAGTGTCGAAAGTGCAATGTCACTGCGCTCATCAGCTTTTCCTGTGCGGCGCTTTCTTTTTTTCTCAGTGTGCCGTGACGTTGAGGTTTTAGCACGCCATTATGTAGGGATTCAACAGCTGCCAAGTAAAGTGAAGAACAAAAGAATACATTCCAATTGAATATCGTTGCACCTCCCATTAAGCGCGCAACTTTAAAAATCATAACATGAAGTAATATTGATGTGCCATTCAAAGCATGTTAGTATACGACACGAGGCATGTATAAGGCCAACATGTTTATCGACAGCCGGCAACGCACGGACGGCTACAACAAGAAAACGGGGCGCTTTCAGAAAACACACTTCAGCATCGACAAAGCAGATCCCACTTGGGACGCCCCTGTCTGCTACTAATCAGGCCTGTCTGAAGACAGTAACTGCCCTGAAAGGCACTCTCTTCCTCGGCTCGCCGTAAACCTCTTCCCTCTCTCACAATTTTGGGCAGAGATAGAAAACATATTGAGGAACTTCTTGGCATGTTTCTATTCTTTCGGAAACATCTAGGCTAGCAGTAGTTTTTTTTTCTACTTCCGAACCTTGTTGGTTTTCTTCATTTTCGTAGAGTCTGTTCGTCAATTGCTTCTCCCCGTTTTAGCCATTTCTCCTGCTTGCCTTATTGTTCTTTTTTTATCCGAGCGTATATGTTTCGGCAATTTTTTTTATAGCTTTTGTTTCTGTTTTGTAATAGTATCATCAACCGTTCGATGCTTTCCACCATCGTACACAAACAGCCTGGACACGAATCCGGTGGGCCGTTAAGATTGCAAAAAGGGGGCTTGTTCCAGCGTTGCAGCGCACAGTGGATCGAAGCACAACACGATGTTTAGAGGGGAGGTGCTTTTCTCAACGAAGAAACAATTTGGTGAAAGTAATACCAAACCAAAATACAAAAAGAAAAACTGAAACGCAGAGAAAAAATAAAGGCAAAAGAAAACACGACGCGTAGAAAAATAAAATAAAAATAAAAGTATTTTGTTTTCGTAATGTCTTCTCCATCTGCTACCACTTTAGAACGAAACAGTCCTGAACACTCCACGAAACACAATCATCATCAGCAACGACCGGAAACAACAATGTCAGAGAGTGCGGAAAAATCGAGCGTGGAAGAAACCGACAGTCAAAGTCAAAGAGCCGAAAGAAACTTGGAAATTTGTTCGTACTTTTTTCGTTGTAAAGTCGGCCTCTTGAGCAGATATGAATAAATACATGACCAATTTTCTGGAATAAAAAACACTAAAAAACAACAACGGATGGGGAGCGCGGTCAGCGCTGTGGCTCGTGGGGTCTCCGGCGCTCACGCGAAATACAGAGCTCACCATAACTCGACTCAATTGAGCTGCGTCTATCGGTCAAAATGTCCGGACTCTCGCCAAAGACAGTTGAAGCAACATAGACCTAGCTCTACACAATTTTATATATTTCCTTGCAGCTCTTGCTTTTATTTCTTCAACTATTGTGGGAGCTGTTCTTTCGAAGGCCGCTTGTGGCGTCTCGGTATAAAGGAATTTGCGCGCTTCGCCAACAGCCGTTCAAAGTGATCGCTCATTCTCTTCCCGCGTTGAGTTCCGTCAAGTTTCCCCTTATTTGTGCTTTTGGCGATAAAGCTGGGAGTCGAGCGAACGACGTTTTCTGACATCGGACTGGTGCATTTGACCACACACAGACACGTATGCAGGAATACGAGCGTTACGGTTGGGACATAGCAATAGAAATTGTAACTTTTACAGTGGAGTGATTGAGTAAAGTCTTTCTCTGCGACGTGACCTTAGACGAAACATATATTGTTCGTAATAGCTCTGTCGCAATCACACTCCACCCAATTCGAGCGTTTTTTTTCATTTATTCTTTATTCGACAGGGCGCTACACCGGTAGCAGCCGCCTAAGCTCATTACTAATACTGATTCGGAAGTATTTGGTGTGCTCAGGAGGCTGCTGTAATCTCCTATGGTCACTGACAGAGCGAGAACGACAGGGAGCAGTTTCGCCTGTCCCGCCTCCAGCGCGCTCTCCCTACCTTCAATACCGCTTCGGCGTCTTGTAAGCCTCCAAGCGCGCGCACGCGCAGCCTAACCACGGTCATAGCATCCTCTATACTCACAAGGCCTGGCAGTTCGACAACGGAGCCATAGAGTGCCCGGTCGCAGATTTGGAGCGCGAGGATCTGGTAGCACAGAGCATCAAAGAGCCATTTCTCGGGGAACCTGGACGTCAGCGCACAGCTTTTGCAGCGGCGAGGACCCGAAACACACTTTCGGGTCCTCGCGTCTCGCCTCAGCATCTCGCCGCAGCGGGGCGCCAGTCACATGGTTGTCCTCTCATCCGTTGTCCGTTGCCTGCCGCTCCACCTTTTCCGTTTCGGCGGCCGCTTCTCGTGGCGATCTGCCAGGCTTTGTCAGTGTGTAAAAGGCCATGCCACGGTGAAAGGCTACTAGCGCGTGCTGGAGTCTGGGCGTTAGACAGAGACGCCCTGCCGTTTTCTCCCTGTCAGTTACTATATAGCCTGTTATATCGCTCATATATAAGTCTGACATATCGTTAATTTCTGAGCGATCGCTTTAAACGGCTGTTGGCGAAGCGCGGAAGTTCCACTATACCGAGACGCCACAAGCGGCCTCCGAAAGAACAGCTCCCACAATAGTTGAAGAAATAAAAGCAAGAGCTGCAATGAATATACAAAATCAAAAGGGTGAAAAACGTGGCAACAGCGAGCAGCTATTTCTTATGCGAGGAAATACGACTGACAAGGCCTAAAGCCGGGGTCACACTGCTTCTACATCAAACAAAATACACAATGGATACAGATACGAACGCGAGTCACCACGAGATCCGTGCTTCGAATGCCGCACGGCAACGAGTTCAAGGAGAAAACTCGGCACGCGGCATTCGAACCACGGATATTGCAGTGACTCGTGTTTGCAGACTGTCTTTGTATGAGGTATGAGCAGCGTGATCCCGGCTTCATGATAGCTTTATTATCTAACCACTTGGAATGAGCAGATATTACCCACGTTATTTTTTTTTTTCATTGTCAAAAGTTTTTTAAAGTCAAACTCGAGAGGCATACGCGAGCATCATACCCTGGTCTTCTGATCAAGAAGAAAGATGGGTCGTGGAGGTTTTTCGTGAATTACAAACGCCTAAATAATGTCACCAAAAATACGTGTATCCTCTACCACGAATCGATGACGCTTTCGACAGCTTACAAGGATCCGAATATTTTTCTTCTTTAGAACAGCGATCCAGATATTGGCAAATACCAATACATGACCGAGATTAAGAGAAAACAGCGTTTATTACTTCCGACGGGCTCTATGAATTCAAAGTTCTTCCTTTTGGTTTATGCAACGCTCCAGCCACGTTGGAGAGAATGCAATGGATGTTTTATTGAGGGGTTTAAAATGGCAAACATGCCTGTGCAATTTAGACGATGTTGTCATCTTCTCTGCGACATTTAAAGAGCACATCTCACGATTGCAATCCGTCCTGGAATGCATTAAGACAGCGGGTCTCCAACTTAAGCCTCCGAACGGACATCGCCAAGGAACAACGTAATGATCGAAAACTGCGGAGTATGATCCGACCCTTACAGCATCCTTTGCTACAGAGCAGAGCAGCGAAAATGGAAAATAAGTATGCAATTGTCGAGCGAGTTCTATATCGTCGCAATTATGAACCCACAGGACAATCCCTGCTTCTCATGATCCCGCGACATTTACGCTCTGATGTACCTCGTTCCCTTCATGATGATCCGACTGCCGGACGGTGCGCTTCGAACATACAACCGCGTCCACCTCGTTTTTTTCTGGTTTGGCTTATACAACAGTGTCTACGGATACGTCACATCATCTGAAGCTTGCCAGCGCCGAAAAACATCTACCATCACTCCTGCAGCCTATCGGAATCCCGTTAAGCTCCCTAGCCACCCATTTGAGTGTTGGAATCGACCTCCTTGTCCCTTTTCCTGAGTCGACACACTAAAAACGATGGATAATCGTCGCCGTTGACCATTTGTCGCGATACGTAGAAGAACCCAGGCTCTCACGGCACCAAATGCAGAAGAGGTGGCCTCGTTTCTTCTGCACAGTACTGTTCTGCAACACGGATCCCCCAGAAAACTTGTGAGCGATCGAGGGCGTGTCTTTCTATCTACAGTCATTCAGCACCTCCTTCAGTATCGTTGCACATTCCATCGCACCACGACCGCCTACCACCCTCAAGCAAATGGGATGACTGAACGCTTTATTCGAACCCTCGCCTTGATGCTAACAATGTACATTTCCAATAATCAAGACAACTGGGATCAAGTTTTGCCGTTTGTTACTTATGCTTACAACACAGCCATCCATGAAACTACGCACTATTCCCTATTTCACTTAGTCTACGGTCGGGATGTAGCAACGCCCCAAGACACGATCCTTCCAAGCGTTTCCGAACCTTCATCTGACTACGTAAAAGACGTTCTTCACCGGGCGGAAGGGTCCCACCAACTCGCTCAACGCCGCACACTTGCTTCTCAGCAGACACAGGTCATCCGTTATGACGACAAGCACAGACAAGTTAACTACTGTGTTGGCGATCTTGTTTTAGTCTAGTCACCCGTTCGTGTTGTTGGACGTTCAGAAAAACTTCTCTCGCAGTATTTTGGACCATACCGGATTACACTGCAGACATTTGACGTCAACTACGAAATCAGAACGTTTGACGCCTACTCCAGAGGGTCGTTCACGGAACAAGGATATCGTCCATGTTTCTCGAATGAAACCATAAACCATGCGTTCCGACAACGATACCCATCTTCAACCCGTACCTTCACCTTCTCCAGAGGAGGGGGTAATGTTACGGTTAGATTGCAATTACATAATTTGGTTATACAAAGTACGACGAAGTAGCAGCGGGGATGAGAAAGAAGAAGTTGTTCGTAAATAAAAGATCGAACTGACAATACCTGGTTGCCGTGTCCTCCAAGTCCTTTCACGCCCTATAATATTATCATTATTTTCCTGCGAGCATTATATCGGGTGCGATACAGGTGCTTAGGAGGCTATATTCATTCACAGCTTAGGAAACTCAGGGTTTCACCTATTTTGATCAGGCATCTTGCTTTACGATTCGTTTTGCGGCGTTCCTATTGACTGATGTTACAGTTTAAATGGACTGTGGAGCGATAAGAGCATGCTCTGGGCACACCGCGCCCATGCGTTTCTGAAGGGTTCAAAGGCTCTAGTGCATTTTTCTTGGTACCTTAATCTTCGCAGTGTAACGATAGGGCAACGTCAACGATTAGTTTCACTGAAAACTATCAACCCAATTCCCAGATGAGGAAAAAAACACCAAAAACCTAGGTTGGGTGACCTGGTTACACCTTACTGCTATTTGTATCTCCAAAGCAGCGGCGCCACTCAGCGAAAAAGACGAGAACCTCAGAAAAAATGAGCTAACTTTTGTTTTTTTCTAAGTGATGACAAGCAAGAAAAAAAAAACTTTATTTTTCGAGTGGCGAATACGTGAAATAGAGGAACTGAGAATACGACTCAACGCGAGGTTGGAGTTGTGAATAGTGCCTAATTTGCGAGATAAATAATTTTATATTATTAAACGTCAACCTCAAACGCCCTCCTCAAAATTGATTTAAGAAGGATAAGTTGATTGTACACCAAAACGGTCACGCTATAAAAGGATGGAGTGTTTTCTTGTGTTTTTTAGGCATAGGGAATACGCTTTTAACAGAAGCGCCCATCCCAGAAATATGTGCGTACGTCCGTCTATCTGCGTATTTCCCCGCTAAGTTTAGCGAAGGAAAATGAAGTTACGTGACATCATGGTATCATGTGACCTCATGATATAACATCGTGACGTCACGTTACGTGACCACGTCGCGAGGACGTTAGGTACCGTGACGTGAGGCTACGTGAGGTGAAATTGTTCGTTTATTTAGCGAGTAAATTAGTGACTATTATGTTCATCACTTTACCAAAGGACTATGTAATGTACTCCAATCAAAAATACACTTTCACTCGTTCAATATAGCCTTCCATGCATTATAGAACCTTGGAAATAAAAGTCGGTGGTAAATTGTTTTTTCTGCCGTGATTTTTGTGATAGGTGTACTTTGCATTTCTTTATTTGATTTTATTAGTCTTTATTTCTTTATTTATCTTCCGGTATTTTTGACAACCAATTGGCACTTGGCCAGTAATAATGAGTAAGTGGCGCGCAGGAGCCTCAGCGATGATCCGATGGCCGATATTGAATTCAGGGTTTGAAAACCTTTTCTATAACCTCCATAAATAATGCCTTTTAGCGAATTTCAAAAGACTAGAAAGAAAATGTCGAGACGTGAATGTTTTGCCCATAATATAAAAACCACAAACACGGCTATACTTTTTAATATTTTCTTTTGCCAGAGCGCCACCAAAAAGATGCATTACAAGTGCAACTACGTAAACATTGTGTTCCTGTGTATAGTATACCATTAACCATTCCAGCGAGGCCGTTCAAAACTTTGGAAACGATCATCATTAATTCCAGATTTAGATGGCGAACAAATTGTTTCTCTGCGCTATGACCCTGCATGATAACATGACTTGAATCATAGTTTCTTTGGCTTCCTTTCGCTGAAAAACTTTCGCTAAAAAACTAAGAGCTATCTCGTATTTCACCTCACTTCACAATTGCAGTGCCAGTCCCTAAACGCAGATATATACTTCTATTTTCATAACCTTTGAAACATTAAATGTTAGACAAGCATTTACCATTTATCTTTCTTTTAAATAGTGTTTCTTATATTAAGATACACGTGATACACTTTCAGAGACGCGCGAGAAATCACAAGCCAACGAAAATAGCTCCTTCCTGCATGCGATATTTTGTGTATATAAATAATCACGTACGTCCTACGCGAACCGTTTATTCAACGCTCCCCGAAAATGTACATGAAAAAAAGGCAACTCCCTCCAAGATTTTCTCGAAATCGTAATTTTGCCAGCCACGGAAGCCACTTCCGGGACTTTAAATCTTTTCCACCTCAAATACGCTCGCTCGCGCGCGGGCGTGCACGAACGGATGGCAGATCCAAGCTTGACTTGCGCTTGATTTAGAGAGATGAACGCTCGCCATGAAGAAAAAAACTCTGAGATGTCGCTGACAGACGTCCTCCAAAACTTTTAGTTCGGTAAAAAAAAAAAAATACTTTTCAAAATTAGTGAAATCGCGTGAGGAACTAGATTACTAATTTTGGCAGGCGAGTCTCTGCTCGTGCTAGGCTTTAATACTGAAGCGCGCTAGGCGATATATCAAAGGAACAGCAGACGGAAAAGTCAGCGGTGTCCTTGCTGTTTTCATTTGAAATGAATGAAAAGAGCTGTCTCGGATAATTCAAGTGTTTAATGAGAGCTTCGTCGAGGCGAGAGCTTTAGAAGAGATGACAACGTTCTTCGGCTTTGTGCGCGCCTCGGCGCATTCGCCTTTCGTCTTGTTTCGAAGCAGCTCGTTAGCTTTGTAATTGTCGGACGGAGGAAAATATTCTCTCGTATACTCGTTTGCGCATTGTACGACTCGGGCGTATCGTACAATATGGAAACAGGTTTTCTTCTCGACGAAAGGAATAATGCTTAAATTTTCTGATCGGTTGAACGCGCGATGCTAGGCAGGTGGACGCAGGATACCAAAACTGCCTAACTGAACAGTGAAGGATGATACGCGTGTTTATCATGCCGGGCACACTATAGGAAGGGGTGAATTTAGGAGGCATTTCTCATTCCCGAAACTATGCTAAAAACTCCTATAATTAATTCAGTGCTCGTTTGACTGTTTAGAACTGCAAACTTGCCTTGCGCATTACGCAGGTTGAAATACCATGGCCTTTTCAGTGATGACCATCAGCAATCAAAACAAAACAGCTTATAGTTTCATTGGCTAATATTCATTCCTGCGTCACATTTTGAATAATTGTGTTGTGTGTATGTTTTTTACTGTCGTAAGTTAGTCAGCCCCAAGAAACGTCTGGTGTCTCAGATGGAGCTGAGCAATATAGGCGGTGCAGTACAACTGGCTAAACTGGTCATCTACCGCTGAGACATATTGTGTCTCAATATACACCTTGCACATACTGAGCCGTATTGCGTTTGTCCCCGCTTTCTTTCGTGGTCTCCGGTTTTTTCTCAAAAATGTGTAACACCAACCAGCTGCCTGTTTAGTTACTCTTCTTCAAACATACATATATTTATTCTTCGACGTTTCGGCCGGAGTCTACCTTCGTCGAAGAATAAATCGTCCGTTGTTGCTGTTTTCACCGAAGGTTTTTCTTCCCCAGTCGCGTCCACGCCTTTCGGCCTCCCGCCACCATGCGCTGCTGTATATATATATATATATATATATATATATATATATATATATATATATATATATATATATATATATATATATATATATATATATATATATATATATATATATATATATATATATATATATGACGGGCAAGGTGGCGGAGGCCGAAGGCGTTATAACCCTTGATGGAAACAGCAACAACGGGTGGTTTATTCTTCGACGTTTCGCCGGAGTCCGGCCTTCGTCAGGAAGAACTTTTACAGATGAACGCGGGTGGTATTTATACAATGCTACGGTTTCCAGTCCAAGTTTCAAAAGCGGCGGGATGACGGTTGGAGTTTCCAAAGGAGCGTAGGAAGAGTTCCAGATGGGCAAACGTTTATACAATGCTACGGTCGGGTCCAAATTTCGGCGGGGTGACGGTTGGAGCTTTTCGGAGAGGGAACCGTAGTGCAGTTCGGGTCCGGGTAAAGTAGCTTGACGGTCGGGGCCAAGTTTCAAGGACGGCGGGATGATTCGGTTGTAGCTTGAGAGTAGGCCGCAGGGTGGCTTTGTGTCCCGGCGGGCAGGGGTGACCTGGACGCATAGCGTACAATAGACGAAAAGGTACACGCGCAAACTAAAGTGCTGTCTCAAAATATAATACATATATATATATATATATATATATATATATATATATATATATATATATATATATATATATATATATATAAGTACAATCTCGATAAACGGAACCTGGAAGGACCAGGAAAATCTGTTCCATTTATCAGAGTTTCCATTTACTGAGAGTATGTAGTGTAGGTACACTAAATGTTGAAGGCCAGCTTAAATGCTGTTTCCACAAGTGCACAATTTGTAAAACACCAGCAAGTGAATGTTGAAGGTAAAATAATGACAAAAACACCAAATTGCTGCTTGTATATTCACACACAAACCGTGTAAAAACTCGAAGCAATATTCATGTTCTCCATTTCTTCCTCGCTCTCCAGGGCGTCTAAAAACAATCACTCACTGAGTAGGAAAAAACGAGGAGATCTTTGGCTTGTTTAAGATCCAGCAATCTCGTCTTTCGAATGACGTCGTCCGGTGACGGGAAGGTTCTCACTCCGGGCTCTTCTTAGCCACAACACCAAGCACTTCTCAAGCCTTTCGTGTTCGGCCGCAGCCTCATCCTTTGGTTCAAAATTGCGTACTGCTGAACGCACTCCGCAGCTTTTCCTTGTCGTGAAGCGGAATCCTTGTCTGGCTACTTTTGGGAAATGGGCGGCTACTCGTTGCAAGCGCCGTTTTCGTGAAGCAACCGCTATCGAAATCATTAATGACTTCGATCTTTTTTTCTAACGTGAGCGCACGGTGTTGTCGCTTCGTGGCCGCCATCGTAGAAAAAAGCGGCATTATTGGGGCCTAAGATGCGAGCAGAAGTCTTGAGCTGGTGCCTACCCAACATAGCCAGCTATGCGTAAAAAATGATAAAGAAACCCCAAAAAACCATGCGTACATGCTATTTTTAAAAATAAAGCTAATAAATATTAAGAACTTTTTTTTAATACTGTTTTATTACTACTCAAGAGGTATTTTTCTTTCGCGATAGCGAAAAATATGTCGGCTACAAAGTTTCGTTTTCGGTTCCGTTTACCCGGAGGCGCGAGAATTTGAGTTCCGATTAAGGGGATTACTTTTTCCATTGCATGAATGCAAAACCAAACAACTCCGAGATAGCTGTTTCTGTTTGCCAACAATTCCGTTTAAGCGATTTCCGTTTAATGAGATTCTACTGTATATATATAAAAAAAAATAAAAAAAAAATATATATATATATATATATATATATATATATATATATATATATATATATATATATATATATATATATATATATATATATATATATATATATATATATATACAACGGGCATGGTGGCGGGAGGCCGAAGGCGTGGTTTCTTGACGTTTCGTGAGAGTGATATATATCAGGGGGTGTCGAACCGGAACCGGAACCGGAACCGAAAACCGGAACCGAACCGGTATTTTTTCCGGAACTGAACCCGAACCCGAACCGTTATATTGTTATCGCGATGAACCCGAACCGGAACTGAACCGGAAAAAAAAATAACGGTTACCGGCTCATGTCAAAACGGTTCGGCCACGCGCTGTTGACAATGAATGTGCTATCAATGCCATTTGTTTTTTAAGTGCCGTCAACTGACACACACCTCGCTTACATATTTTTCTTCTCCACTCAGTCTTAGGAATATAAACGCTGCATCCATGAATCTTGACAAACGCTGCATCCATGAATCTTGACATAGGAACCAGTATTGCGCTGGTCGCGGCTTGCACGGAAAAAAGAAATTGGAAGGCTGTGCAAAAAAAAAAAAAAAATCGCGTCACGGGATTTTATTTTTCTACAATCTCGTAAATCCTAAATGCTGCTGTGTGCTCATTTCATAACACGTTTCTAGAACGTGATGTTGCAATTTTTTATTTATGTTGTTATTTTGATGTTATTTTGATTTTGTTATTTTGATGTTGCAATTTGTCATTTATAATTTCCGAACCGGTTCGCGAACCGGTTCAGCGCCCGAACCGGTTCGCGAACCGGTTCGCGGATCGAATTAATCGAACCGGAACTGAACCGGAACAAAATAAATTTACCTGAACCTGAACCGTAACCGAACCCGTATTTTTTCGGTTCGACACACTGATATATATATATATATATATATATATATATATATATATATATATATCCTCCTCACGAAAACGTCAAGAAACCTTACCTTTTGTTTGTTTTTTCAGCCCATGGATCTGTCTTGTGTGTGTTCAGGTCGAAAACGTCGACTAAAATCGTCCTGGTTTTTTTTCCACCTACCCTGCATCTCCGTATTCTACGCCTTCGGCCTTCAAGCCAACATGCCCCTATATACATATATATATATATATATATATATATATATATATATATATATATATATATATATATATATATATATATATATATATATATATATATATATATATATATATATATATATATATATATATATATATATATATATATATATATATGTAAGTCATAAGATTATTAGTTTCCTAAATAGGTATGTTAAGCATTTCAGGTCCAGTGACTAAAAGCCAGCTAAATCCCAAGCAATTTAACAAAGTGTGGTAACGTTTGACGGTGTTTATCGCTTTGACATTAGTGGCGCCTAGCGCATATTGGCTAGAAAACAAAACGAAATAATAAACACATGATACATGGTAAAAAAAAAGCTCAGGCACATTTTCGTCGACATGCCTGTTTTTTTTTCTCTTTCTTTTGCGTGTTTATTTTTTCGTTTGTTGTATGCCTCTACAGATAATCACTTTTTTGTTATTGATTGCCGCCACAACACAGTGGCCCGGTAAAAATGTAGTGTTCGGGACCAGCTCTTGCCTCTGCCATTCGTGTTTTGCAAGTGCCTATGGCTGTCTCGTCTATGCTTACTTATCGGCTGTTTGTTGCCAAGACCAAAATTTGTTTAGCTTCGAGAAGTCTAAGGGAGGAGGGGGAGGGGGGGGGCTAGGGAGGGCCGCTGTTGTTCAGATCTAGAAATAAAAATCAGTGATTTGACATTGTGCCAGGCTCTCCAATATTTCATGCCTGCATTGTTTGGTGTCGTGGATTATGTACTTTCAAATAGGCCACTCCGGCTAATTTTAGGCGAAAACAAACGCTCAATTTTCAGGCCGTGACTAATGCAGCGATTTTCCGTGACTCTTCAACAGGCGAACGAACGCCCAAATATTTATTCTTCTATAGAACACTCCCGCTTGTCTCGCCCGACGTTCTGGTAATAGGAGAGCTTTAGAATAGGAACCCCCAAAGCTTGGGGCCCCCAAGGAAATAGGAGCTCATCACCGTGCATGCGCCGAACACAAACTCTGTTCTTGGGTTGGCGCTCGCCCTAACGCAAAACGGGAGAAACAGCGTGGAGCCCCCAGGCCGGGTTGCCTCGGCAAACATGGCAGCGCCTTTCCGCTCGATTCAGAGCAAACTCCTCATGGTCGCTGCAGTATTAGCCACTTACGTTGCCAATGAATGGTGTAACCGGCTTTCGCTTTCCTTTTATCTCGCTCACGTCACAAAGAAAGATCGGTGGGCTCGCCCCGTTTTAAATTTCGTCCCTGATTCTGGCCGTTCCTAAGCCTAAAGAGACGCGGTAACTGTTGAAGTGGCAACTTATCGCTACACCGTGGCTCCAAGCGAATTTCGTTCGTGGCACGTTACCTGTAGCTTAAGAACGAGGCATCCAAGTCAGCGCCCAGATCTAAATAAATCAGCTGCTCGCAGTGTATCCTCACTCGCTTTCGTCTCAGTTTAGGCAGAGTTAAGGCATAAATCTTCGCGACAGACGGTCAAAGCGCACGAGAACGCCCAAAAACTCCGAGAACGAGCGGCAAATCAGAGCGCTACGGATTCGATTGTTTTGCTGAATACAGCCAAACAACATTTATATTGATTTTAGATTGTATCTGCTTTAGCCGGCCTGATTGGAATTTATCTTTACAAATAAAGTCCTGTTCACACTTTTGCGACCGGAGTACGACCGAGAAAGACCAGACCGGTTTTTGCCGCGATCTCTTAGACCAGCTCCGCTGTAGCGCATCCGGTCCTAAGAGATCGCGAGAGGCTTAAAAAACCGGGTCTGGTCTCTCTCGGTTGTACACGGTCGCAAAAGTGTAAAACGGGTTCTTTATTTGTAAAAAAAAAAAAAAATTATTTGTTAAGCGCACATGTTTTACGTTTTTTTAATATTTTTCTTTTTGAAAATTACGCTTTTTGGCAGCATTAACCTATAAGGGAAACGCCTGGCTGCGCTGCGTTGCGAAACTCTTATTCTATGAACCGTTGACGCCAACCTTGTTACGTTTGGGTCCCCCAATTTCTTAGGGAACCCGAAACGTTGAAGCCCCTATTCTAAAACTCTCTTAATATCTGGGACTGTTTCACTTCAAACCCGAACGCAGCCAACGCATGCGGGAGAGAGGTTCGCCCGTCATTTGTAGTTGTGGTGACATCAGAAGGCCGAGCTTCTGATTAGCTCACTCGAAGGATAGTGGGTGACCTCAAACAAACATGCCTTGAGGTCGACCCACTTTTTCCTTCTTTCGGAACCAATCAGAGCTTGGCGTTCTGACGTCACCACAACCTCTGCAAAAGAAGCAGACGAACTGGCGCTGGCTGCATACATTATTTCGACGGAGCCAATCATGTAGCGCAAAAAGGGCATTATCATGATGCTCGTTTTCTTGTTATTTTTCTTTTTCTTGAGGGAGAAGTTGCTATCAATTGATGAACCAACTACGCCATAACAAACAACCAAAAAAAAAAAAGGCAGACCGCGTCACATTTACCGCGCGTGATTGACCTAGTCGGTGGTAGCAAGCGCACAAAGTTGCTGCGCGCGCCGAGGCGATGCGCTTTTGGCTCTGGTTGTTTGGCTCTATCGGATTGTAAAAGGCGGTCGGACTCCGTAACCTCAGACAAGCTACATCCTCTGTGCAAAACAACTAGAATATACTACCTTGGTCAGAACTAAACTTGAATTCGCTTCTTCCATATGGTCACCGTGGCAGTCATACCTATCTAACAACCTGGAATCCGTTCAAAGCAGAGCCCTCCGTTTTTGTTTATTCCGACTATTCTTACGCAAGAATATCAGGATTTCGCCAATCAGCCAACCTTGAGACTTTTCTCACCACCGTGAGGGTGTCTCGTCTTTTCTTCATCGGATCTTTTATTACAACAGTCATCTCAGACAGAGTTTCTGCTATCGCCTCCTTACCGCATCTTCCCTCGTCTCGACCATTCTGTAAACTCCGTCCAATTTCATCGTCAACCGTCAATAACCAAATGTCTACTTTACCATTGGCCATTGACGACTGGAACTCGACGCTTGGTTAGAAAAGAATAAGCCATGAGCTATTCTTTCTAACCATAACTAGATTGCCGCGTGTTTTTGTTGATAAATAGTTGTGTTATTTGTTTGCTTTTAGCGTCTACCCCTTGTATAATGCCCCTGGGCCCTCAAGGAATAATAAATGATGATGATGATGATGATGATGATGATGATGATACGAACCTCCTCACGCCTCACTTGTTCTTAAAAACACCGAAGTGAAGAAAAAGGGTTGCTTACGAGCCCAACGTTTTTTTGTTTTTTTTTTTGTAAATTGCGGCAAGAAAATACAGGTGGACATCAAAGAGTGCTTACGTACGTGCGTACTATAGCAAGGCGAAATCATTATAGTCCCGCGGGAGAAATGTTTTCCAGTGATGTTTTACACGTATTTAGACGACGTTTCGGACGACGTCGAGGACAATGTTCTAGAGATCGACGCAAAGTACGTCGTCAACGACTACCTCGAAGACGACGTCTACTACGACTTTTAGGACGACCTCAAGGACGACGTGCGCGCCAAGGACGGCATCGTTCCTGAGCATAAGATTGAGGGCATGCTGATGACGTATCTTTATGGCCATCTTTCGGGCACAACGGCGCCAGTTTTTTCGCACATTAGACAAGTAAGGCTTTCGCCTTAAAAATTTTAGTTTGGAGCTATATTTACGTCGTTAGACGTAATTTAGTTGGAGTTAGCCCCGTTTTAGGCCCCGCCCGGTGCTTACAAAACAAAGACCTTTTCTCAGCTCTCATTGGCTGGAGCGACGATTGACGCGTGAAATGTTGGCTGCAAAATTGTCTCTCGGCGCCCTAATAGTATTTTATCGACAATTTGTTGTTGTGTTTGAGAAAAAAAAATCTAGATAGGTTCATTATTGTACAGAAATTTCCGAGAGTGCTTTTTCTGCTTCGGCTTCAAATAATAACAAACATGGTTGCCGGCGTCTGCGGTGTGATCAACGAGAGCAGCTTGTCGAGGTCGTCTATTTTAATGAGTGCGAGTCACTCTGCGTTCAATTGAGGTGTTTAGGCGAAGACTTTCCACCGATGTAGTTTGCAGCTAACAAGTGTCGCAAGTACAGTCCTTCGGAAGCGCTGGTGGTGTTACCAGGCGGTTGCTTGAGTTCGTAGCGGCGGTAGCGGGACTGGCGTAAGCCTCCCACTTTAACTACGTTGGCTGATCTGGCTTGATTTGTGCCTTTTGCGCGTGTTGATGCTAAATGAAGATATTGATTCCCGCAGAAGCGGCCCTGCTGTTCTGTTAACTGTGCGACCGTTGCGACTGCAACCAAGGTTTCAACACTGAGACGATGTCGACACAGTTAGGAATTTTCGAGCGATTTGGCTGAGGCGATTGGAGCGTTCCGGCTCTCGCATCGAGTTTGTCGAGTTTTAGTCCTGTCATTTTGCTTCGAAAGGAAAGTAACTCTGCGTTTTGCAGTGCACTTTATCTGCCAACAAGGATTATATATAGGCCGTGTTTTAGCTGTGCGCCATGACGCTCAACCCCTTGTTCGCGGATGCCATGCGAAAAAATAACACGAACAAAAAATCTGGAAGTACTACATATTTATCTTGCTGACTTTTTTTTTTTTTAGTCATCTCGCTTGCTTTTACCGCACTTCGACAGACGTTACGCTTGTGTTGAGTGGTGGCTCATGCATGGTTGAACGCCAGAACGCCGATTTGATTCTCGCGTCTTGCGAGCGTTGCAAAGGCTTTTGACGAAGGCGAAATAGCAGACAGACGAAGGGGAAAACGGACTCCGACGCGTAGCTTTTCGTGTCTGCGTCTCTGCATGGCAGACGACGACGGCGGTGTGGAACAGCAGACGAGGAGCCGTTTATTGAGAGAGTTTGGCCATACATTGGTTTGAATAGGCGAGCATCTCGGGGCCAACCACAGGCCGCGAAACAGCCTCTAGCGGTGGTCGTGTGCTCTAAATTTGTGACACGACTATACTTCGTTTCACCTCATGTGCGAGCGAAGGCAAAACTGGAAGCGCGAGCACGGAAGCTCCGTGCGTTCAGGCTTTGCTCGAGCGCGCGAGCTGGGGAGAAATGCAAAAAGCGCTGGTCTCGCGCTTATAGCTTTGGCTTCGCTCGCAGATAAAGTGAAACGAAGTATAATTTGAGCCGTGCCGAGCGGGACTCCGCGTCTCAAGACGCTCGCGCACCCCACCCTTTGCACTGCTTTCTTTCAGCCAGTCTCAGGACGCTGTTCTAGCAGTGCAGACAAAGGCGTGGGCACGAGCGCGTGGCTTTGGAAAGTGCCTCCTATGCACGAGGTCTCGTGCAAAAACAAAAGCGTTTCGCTGAGCTAGGCTCACGCGCCTGTGCCTTTGTCTCTCACTGCAGACATTTGTGAGATGGAGTAGAGGTCTCCTGATTGGCCGACGCTGTGTCACAAATTTAGTTTACGCTCTAAGCGTGGGGGAATCTTCGAGCGCTGGCGGCGGCCTTTTGCTCCGCCTATTGTCCAAACTCTCCTAATATACGGCCTGGCAGACGATACCGGAGGCTGTCGCGCGTCTGCTTGCACGATCATACTTCGTTTCAGCTTGGGACCAGACGCAGCCGATGGCTACAAGCGCGAGCTCCGGGCTTTCAGCGTCCCTGCCGAGCATGCGCGCTCGTGCCGTGCAAGCACTGTTCAGGGCCACTTGCTCGCGCTCGTAGCATCGGCTACGTCTGGACTTAGGCTGAAACAAACCATGGCAGCGCGGTGCCAGACTCCCATACTAGGCGCACCGCGTTGTTTGCAGGTAAGATGGAGAAAATAGGCTTCCGAGCATGTTCTTGGTCGAGCAGCCAGTCCAGTACTAATGGGCGGGGCCACTGATCGGTGTGCGGGGCTTGCAACCGGCCAAAAGGTGACCTCCACCTACATTGCGTCTAGCGGCGTAAATACTGCAGACATCAAGCTTTATCGTGCAAGAATCATAAAATAAAATAAAAATACGTGTCCCAGTTATGCCCTTCAAAAGCAACGTTTTCACTTCACCATTCCCTTGACGTTACGCTAATCTCACTAATCATAGAGGGTACTTACCGGACGCCTTATTTGAGGGCCATGTCAAGAGCGCATGCTCATAACCAGCTCACATCGACAGGGTGCTACGAACTTCAATACTGATGGTGCGGAATGCTACGTTGCACAATAACTGTGGTAAGCTCGCTCTCAGCCCGTCACTCAGCAGTCGTGCACACAGCTATGGCCGCCTCTAAATACTCCATATAGCACTGTGACAGGGTGAGCATCAGTATTCAATAATCTATCAACGGCACGCCTCAATTTTAATTGAGAGCTTCTTGATCTGATAAAAAAGGCGTGTCAATACCATCGAAGATTGGTGTCTACAAGGTGGAATCAGAAAAACGTTTTCTTCGAATGTAACAATGTTCATGTTCTATAAGTCATACGAATATATAAAAATCGCCGTTTATTTTAAATAGTTGTGAGTTCTTCTTCTTCGAAGATGACTCTGAAGGAACAATTGTGACTCAATGAAGACCGTCATATCTCTAACGACTTACTGGACCTCCCTTCCTATACGCCTCTGCGCTCTCACCACATATCGAGTATGAGCCTGCTCCTTATATTAAGAAGCCGTAAAAATTGGAAGACATATGGAGACCTGTAACATTCAACATTTTAAGTCTACCTGCTATCGTGAATAATTGATTTGCGCATGGCGAAAATAGGAAGGTCTGCAAAACTACTACCTGACATCTTCATTTTTTTTTTTCGAATGGAGTGCCTTTTTAAGTGTAGAGTTGTTGTAGATATAATGTAGAAAGTTTCAAGTAACGTTAAGGGAGATATGTCTTACCTGATGAGTATAAAACTCTCAGTGCGTCTGAAGTTTCCGTATTCGATTAAAAATAAAAAGAAGCATAAAATTAATCCGCATTTCGAACATTCAAAACTACTAGGTGTAGTAGAAAAAACTATAGAGGGAGGGAGGGGGTAAAAATACAAAATGTGAGTATTTATATAATGCAATCCGGATGCCGCCCAGTATTCGTATTAATTACCACTGCAACAAAATGTTCAGATTGACATTAACCCCGTTTAACTCTATTTTGTTTTTGTGTAGAACTCGAACGGTCTTCACGGATACATTTATTTTACTTTCTGAAGTAATAACAACAAGTAACACAATCCTATTCCCAACTGGAAATCCGACTACATACATACAGGTAACAATAGTGACTTTCACATTCGTTTACGTTCTGAGTATTTTACTTATTTCTAATGAAAGCGGAAAGAAATGAAAAGCCAGCCCGTGTCAGAAAATGCTTTTACATCAGCTTTGGATGAATGTCCTTGAAGCGTGTTCAATATAAATGCTAATGTAATTTATTAAAGTTCCGCTCTCTTCGATCGTCGGCATTTAGTTGTCGTCGGCGAACGCACTGAGTTACGTTTTTTTGCGGTATGCATTCTCTTCATATTTTCTCACGGCTAGAAGACCGACGCGCATACGAGCATTTCGGGAGAAGAAGCACCTGCCACAATTTATCGCGAAGTAATGCCGAGCTTGCTCTTTTCCGAGAAGTGCTAGCGTCGTGCTATTGCCTTTGAATTCTCCGGCGGTATGTTTATTCTAAGTAAAGTTTTGCTAATAAGTCATTAGCACGAGCCACAAACGTATGGCGATCCAAAACTTCACGCTGATGCGGCTTGAGCAATTTATGTAGATATATGTTACCACTTTAAGTAGCAATCATGGGAAGCCACGTCACTGCCGGTCTCATGGTTTCTCGAATGTAGAGCCTCGTCTGGGGGAGTCGCAGAACCTGCTGCTACTCATTTTGCCTGTAGTCCATACCCAGTCGACGCCACTAGAGTTGATGGTGAGCAATCAAACAGCGCCAAAGAAGCACAAGTCCCTAGGCCTTTTTGCATGTTATTGGTTCAGCGATGATAGAATACGTATGCAAACATGACAGACGTCATATTGGATGCCGTGTTTACGCTCTCTGATTGGCTCCATCAGCTCTCAGCGATGCTCGCGTCCGGACTTTAGGTAAAACAAAATATTAGAGTTATGAACGCACGTCTTTCACCTTCCTTTCACTTCAAATCAACCTGAAGTGAAGTACAGCCGCATCCCAGAGAGTCTTCTATCTTACTCTCTGATTATGATTAAAGGACCGGTCTGCGTCTTTATCTTAGAGTTATATCCATTCTCTGGTGAACATTTTAAATGAAGTTTTCTCTTAATCTGCATTGGTATATTAGGTTAAGTGCTGACGTTGTGCTTGGAGGCCGTTCTGAAACGGCATTTTCAAAACATGCTTTGCTTAAGTGCACTATAAAAATGCGTCGCGGGTTCTCCTTCCATTCAAAATCACCAGATAGTCATTATGCACAATATCGACGTCACTATAGCCCAGTTTGCTGAACGAGCGTTTTGTATTGAATGGATGAGCGTAGCAACCGACCACCTTCCTTGCACCGTGTTCAAGTATAAAAAAATAGCGCTTATATTTGGAGCGGTTCAAAACATGCATGTCCTAGGGCTGATGCATCTAAATGTGTGCGGCGCATCGCTGAGTGGACCACTTAAACGTTAAGTACGTTTAAAAATGTTTTTTTTTATTGTTTATATTCGTCGTTTTCAGTTTTTAGACATGGGACAGTAGATTCACACTGAAACTGAGATAGAGGCTCAAGATACCTGAACAAAGATGTGAAGATATTAGTTTATGAGGAAGAAGTAATATTTTCATTAAATATTTTATAAAAAAATATTAAAGACGTTTACAATTCTCAGTAACGCCGAATTAGAGCGCAGCTCTTGAGGAGCAACTTGGAGGAGGCGAGGGTACGGAGGGAGAGGGGTATGCCCCACTGATCTCAATGACAATTGTTGATCGCATTTGCCTGCTCTGCGAATGCGGTCACTGGCGGCCATCTTTGGCAGAGTTATATTATTCTACAAGGTACAGCTCCGGCAGCCACTGTCATCTATTCATGGCGGACAGCGTTTTGGCAAGTGTGGTGGCAGGCTGCCGTCAAAATAGGGTGGTGATATTTTGTGCTTGATTGAAATTATTTGACGAAACACGTTGTTAAGACCGGCGTGAACGGTAGTGCGATCTTTGAGGACCCGGTGAAAGTTTCACAAAATCGCAGCACCGGGGGAGAGCAGCTGCAGCACACCGAAGAGTCGCATCGAAAGCAGACGCCGCTACGGAGTCTGCTTTCTGATGCGAGCTACGCTGCTTTCCCCCGGTGCTGCGCTTTCGTAGAACTTTCGCCAGGTCCCCAAAGATGAGGCTACCGTTCACGCCGGGTTTCAAGACTCTGCTTCGTCGAACAACTTCAATCAAGCGCGTTTAAATATCACCCACGATACAGTGTACTTGATCCACGGCTTTTTTATGTAGCTTGCCGCCATTGCGCCGTCCGCCAGTACTACAACGATGGCCAGGGATGATATAACTCTACCCAAAGATGGCCGCCAGTGACCGCATTCCGGTCCCCAGGCAAAGCTGGCCAAATCATGCGATCCCGCAAATAGACATACAGAGATCAGTGCGGTATGCCCCCCTCACACTTCCCTCCTTGTCTTCTGCTCTCTTCCCACTTAGGCTTGAAATTTCTCGCTAGCATTTCCCTCTAAATTTTTAGCTGTGGAAATTTGTGCGCTAAATTTAGCGGGATATTCTTTTCAACAAAAATCCTTCCCGCTAAACGTGTGCGGGGAAAATATTTCCGTCAAATTTAGCCGGGAAATGTTTCCGCTAAATATAGCGGGGCAAGTTTTCTGCCAAATTTAGCGGAAGAATATCCCCGCTAAACTTAGCGGAAAAGTTTCACCAAACTTATTGGAAAATTTTCCCACTAAATTCAGCACACAAAAAATTTTCACGCTCAATGTGGTAGAAGAAATTCCCCACTAATGTGAGCGGAGAAATTTTCCCGCCAATTTAGCGGAGAAATCTCCGGCTAAATTTACAGAGAAAAACTGTTCCGCTAATTTTAGCGGAACAAGTTTTTTAGCTAAATTTGGCTGGTAAATTTTCCCACTACAGATAGCGGGCTGACTCTCATTTATATTTAAAAGAAACAACAGTATTTATAAACAGTACCAACAACATTTTGAAGAAGACCTCAATATATTAGTTAATACATGTGGCCGCAAAGCTTTTTCATGGCAACACGTTTTCGTTTGCTTCGCTAAACGTTAGCCGTTGCCTGTGTTAAC
Source organism: Ixodes ricinus (assembly GCA_037355805.1). Classification (NCBI taxonomy): domain Eukaryota; kingdom Metazoa; phylum Arthropoda; class Arachnida; order Ixodida; family Ixodidae; genus Ixodes; species Ixodes ricinus. The sequence continues at coordinate 31,735 of JAZHYW010013255.1, read as the reverse complement.
ATTTTTGTTTCTAACGTGTAGCTTTTTCATTGAGGGCGTGCTGCAGTTACTTTCAGTCTATTTTTTTAACCAGCGCTTGAATATCATAACGTTATAATGCAGAAGTTCAAGCACGTTTCTACACGGCAAATCAAATTCTCATGCGTCTCTGCATTTTGTATTACTTTTTTTTATTTTCGCGGAACGAGTGAACGGTGGTCGCTTATTAAGCTTCACACAAAAGGAACGCGCTTTTTTTTTTAAAGTAAAGCCCACATACGTGATTAGGCCACGTTGTATCGGTAAGTAGTAGGCAGATGGAAAGGACAAGAAAAGAGGCGAGGCAAAGTGACCAGCAAACTTTGTCGAGGTTGGGTCTCCAACCTTGTCAATGCAGTCAGGACGCACGAATCCCGGGGTTACACTCCAACCTTTCTGGACTCTGCCGTCTCAATCCGACGTGCGATGAAACTCTGAGGCGGACGGCTGGGAAAAATTTGGTGCCCTAAAAGAAAAGATTCCAATGCCACGGAAACCAGCTAAAAACCGCTCTGTATCAATTGTCAATCAACTCAGCTTTCTTTTTCTTGAACGTACCGCAAACGCGGTAGCTATGCGATTTGAGCCACCAGGTGTAAACACAGCGGCAAAGCAGACGCTTCTAAGGCACGAATCGCATCGTAGCTCCTTCATAGAGAAAAGGTATATATCGTGCCCTTTCCCCTCCCAGATTTATGGCGTTTCTGTGCAGCTTTCGACAATTTACGTTCAGTTGACGATTCCCGTGACGTGCTTTAATGAGAAGGGAGGCTTGAAGCTACAAAATAAATATTTTAATGGCGACTAATTTTAGTCTTCGCTGCCGTGCCGTCATTTCATACGTATAGTGACTTTTTAAACATATATAGGAAGTAGCTCTTTGATGTAATATTATTGCGCTCGCATTTGCTTTTTAAGCAGAGTTGTCATCACTTCGGGTTATAATTACTTGTGCACTGAAAACCGATAGATGATGAAGTAGGCATTAAACTTTATAAATAAAGTTAGGTAAGTACTTTTAATTCTAAGAGCTAGAATGATTCAGGCATACCTTTATTTATTTGCCCTGTGAGTCATAAGACATTACAAAGGTGGAGTGGTAAAAAAGGCAGAATACATTATGACAAAAAACGACACAATCACGGTTCCAAACAAAACAAAAAATAAAAAAGATACATTTTGAAAGTAACTTAGTCATGAATGGTTGCTATTTTGGTTGGTAAGGCAGTTCCATTCCAAAGCTGTGCGAGGGGATCAAGGAGTGAAGAAAGCTATTTCTGTTACTTGGCAGTAATAGATATGGCGGTATGGAAGTCCCCAATATGGTCACATTTGTAATTTTATTTCGCAAATCCCTTATACGTCTGATGAATGTATGAAAAAAATGTATGGTGAGGCGTAATGTTCTCAGTACCGAATGAGCAAGGTATCGTTATATTGTTCTATGTAATATTATGAAGTCGGTTCTCTGAAACGTTCATAGAATAGTCAGCGGGTATGATATTGTGAAAGCAAAAGTCAAGTTGCATCGTTTTATGGGTTTTATGGGTAACGACGACATCACCGACTGCTGTGATGTGCCATGGCGTGGATCTGTATGCGTGCTCATAAATAAAAGTAGTAACGAGCGGTGGTATAGCAGCTATGTGCTCCCCCAGATCAGGAACTCGAAGCACCAGACGACGAACACCGAAAGATTTGACGGCAGGGAATGAGCACAAGGGAGTCTGACACGCGCACTGATTGATTCGTATACTCTGTGTCATGTTTTTTATCATTTAATTTTTTTTCCAGTAAGCTTCGGCTGCGAGACGCGCCTTCCGTGAACTTGGCCTACATGACCGTCGGGCTTTGGTAATGGTGCGAGAACAGGATTCTAATCTTATAATCCTCCTTACCAGTCTTGCGCCTGTTACGCTAGTGGTAACCTTAGCGCACTAACGTGTTCACCGCCGCCAAATATTTCTTTCTCGTGAAGGTGTTTTTGATCATGCTTAGAAAGTTTATAACTGTAACCCTAAGTTTAGGTTTGCTAACTATAACTTAAATTAACAATTTTTGTAGTCAATGACCAGATATTTTATTGTGACGATTATCCCCTGATATTATGTCTGCCTGGCCGTAAACGTTACCAGCAAAAATGGCATTAGTAGCTTTCGCGACATTTCTAAACAAACCTGTAAATCTAAAAAATACAGCCTGTTTAAGTAAGACAAATAATTTTATAATACCCTTTAGTTTCGTTAAATATGTCTAATTCTTTTTACTTGTTATCTTATTTTATATGTATTAATCGAAACATTTGCACCTGTTTAGCGCCTCGGTTAAGAAAAACAAAATATTGTAACCAGACAAGATAAGAACATCGTCTTCACTTTGATACAATGTTTCAAACAGCAGTATTTTGAAACGCAAAAGGAAGCTGATCGAAGAGCGTAGTTAAATTAACAGTTTTAATTGCAAAATGTATAAGGAGATGAAATATAAATAGTCTCTTATAATCTTGCGTATTAATCGACTTCTTCAGTCAACGAAAGTTAATGCCATTCTGTCATTAAAAAATACCCAGCAGGTGGCACATGTCCACAGCGCAGCGTTATAAGGTTGCTATTTGTGCCATCGAAATGGCGGGACAGGAAGCGTTGGAACAAAAACTGTCTGAAGATATCGCTCTTTTATTCAGACAGACACACTCTTAATCGCCGCAAATGGCTTCATTTTCAAAAAATAATGTGAAAGATGCAGAATACGGGAGTTTGGACAAAACGGCGGGCTGGGACGAGCGGGTTATTCATGTCCCAAAACAACAGCGCACGTATGGAGTTACACACAAACACGAGGCACCACTGGCCACAAAAAAGTCACATAGTGACACAATCACAGCAGACAAACACTCACACAGCGCTGACTCGCCAGTCAATCTATATTGGCACTTCTTATTCTTCTACTCCTTTTCCATACATTCGTGAAAAATTCGCTTATATTTCTTCAACGTGCCATAAAATTAAGTTCATGTCCGTTTATCCTATAGTAGAAAGATAAGCCACTCTTCTCCTGATAAAGTGAGCGATGGAGTACTTAACACATTCTTCGTCGTACCTGGAAATATGTTCCAGCTCACTATCTCTATGAGTTGATTCGGCTGTTTCTGCCCAACACTGTACACCTATCTAGATGTGCCGCACATCCGCAATTAAGGCAATGTAAACTCAAATGTCCTGAGTTGTATGTAGTTATGTTGCTGTTGTGCTCACGAAGTCGATTCGCTTTAAAACATCTTCCAGTCTGGCCGATACATCGTTTCCGGCAGGAGAGGGGAAAGGAATATACCCTTCTGCGCACGGAAAGAAACTGGTCTGGTGCGCTTTTTTGTACAGCTCGCGGAATGTTTTGAATGATTTTTTTCACTTTCTTGCATAAGCTGGAAAGCTTGTTTGGAGCGGAGAAGATGACGTCGATGTTGACCTGTTCGCCACGTTTTTAAAACAATGGAAAACGTTGTGAATGTTAGGCAGGACTACGGGTCTGGTTGACCGGCCTCTGGTTTTCGTCTGGTGAAATATTTTTTCTGTTCTCTGAGTAGGTTCTCTGCCGCTGATGTTAACAGGAAGTGCGATACCCTCCTGATGACATGCGACAAATTTTTGCTGGGATGCTTGTTTTGATCATATGTTTGAATGATTTACTGGCAAGAGATTTTTAAGGCAAAGTTTGACGATGCCCTTCTTAACCAACTTGGGGTGTCCAGAATTGAAGTTAAGAAGCGGCTTGTTTCCTTGCGGCTCGACAACCAGCATACGCAAACTAGACCAATAGTTGTGCTTTACATTCACAACTTTTCCCATGGTCTTAAAAAAGTGGTGAAGAGGGTCAACATCAACATCATCTTCTCGGCTTTCAAACAAGCTTTGCAGCTTATGCAAAGTGAACAATCATTCACAAGATTCAGCGAGCTGCGCAAAAAGCGCCAGACCTGTTTAGGTCTGTGCACATTTTCCTTTCCCCTTTCCTGTCGGAAACGATATATCCGCCAGACTGGGAGATGTTGAAACCAGTCGGCTCCGTGAGCACAACAACAACATAACTAGAGAGCCAACTCAGGACATTTAGGTCTAGATTGCCGTGATTGGCGGACGTGCGGCACATCTTGATAGGTGTACAGTGCTGGGCAGAAGCGGTAGCCAACTGATTAGAGAGATAGTGGAAGCGGAACATATAGCCAGGTATGGCGAAAAAATGTGTTAGCACTCCAACGCTCACTTTATCAGAAAAGAATTAGCTTATCTTTCTACTAGTAGGATAAACGCGCATGATCGTCATTTCATGAACGTTGTAGAAACAAGAGGCCAATTTTCGCGAATGTATGGAAAAGGCGTAGAAGAAAAAGAAGCGCAAATATAGATGGAGTTTTGAGTCAGGCTCGTGTGAGTGTTTTGTCTGCTGTGATTGCGTCACTATGTCGTGATTGTTTTTGTGGCCAGGTGATGACTTGTGTCTGTATGTGACTCCATACTTGCGCTGTTAATTTGAGACGGGAGTTTGGTTTTTGAATGTATCGCAAACCGAAGTTTTTCCTTGTAAGACGGACAAAGTGACCAAGCATCAGCGTCCCCGGTTGTTGTTTCAGGAAAAAAACTTGACACAAACGGTCGACTTTTTCAGAGAGATGGGGCACCTTGAATCTTAGCTATCTAAGGTGGCTTCAAAGTTGCAACATGTATTTTCGCGTGCTTGAGTCGAGGGACTGTAGCAAAGCCTTACCATCCATATTGCTTTCAAATAGTTTCTTGTTGCATCAGTGCCTTTTATGGCTTTTATAAATTTTGTTGTTGGGAAATCAAAGGCGAATATGTTGCAGCAGAGACGTATGAAAAAGTGATAGACCTTACCAGCTTCATCCGGTATTTTCTGAGGGTGTTGTCCAATGCACAGGGAAACTCCATTGCTGGGCTGGGATATTTCTTCACGAAGCTAGGCGTTTTCCGTTTTCAGGAGCGCGAAATCGTTCACGAGTTTTATGCCAGCACCGTTCAAAGGTCTTTTCTGTGACTTCCTTTTGGCTGTGGCGCTCCCACTATCGTCAATACCGGATGCTGCATCCTTTGTGGCTTTGGGCCCCTTGACCTTCCGGCGGTTAAGATACGTGCTCGTCGCTGTCTTGGTTTCTTTGCTTGGTGCATTACGAGCACTTGTATCAATTCCGGCCATTTTTCATCAGCAGTTAGTAGTCATCACTGAAAATAATAATGCACTTGCAGGGGGAAACCGAGTCAAACATACGCAGCCTACATTTTTCTTTCGATGATGACAAAACGTGGAGTATCTATCTGGCGCACGCTTACTTTAAAATCTCCCACCAATCCTTGAAAGTTTTTTTTAAACAAAGGTGGCAATCCAGAAGTAAATACAGATCGAAAATATTATTATAAATTGGATAATACCTTCATGAAAATAAACAGAATAAAAACAGTGAACAAAATACAATAACTACAAATCATTCAGCTTTAGAAGATCATTACTAGAACAATAATAGCACACTCACTGTGTACACCATGACGTAAATCATTTTGACGTTTAATCTCCGGTTTGACGTCGAAGGACATCACCCTCATGCAAAGGTGAGCCTATGCGTCTGTTCTGGTATTGGTGGTGGTTATTTTGTACGCATACGTGATTAACGCTCGACGTTGCTCTCACATTACCAAAACCATGTCCCACATGCTGGGAGAAAGACAAATCCTTCACATTGTTTGTGTTTCGTAGATATGAGCCTCAAGTATCCATTTGACTTTAATTTTAATGGCAATTTTAAATTGACTGACTCGATAACAACTAAAACGCACTTAATGGAGATATTAAATTACCGTAGTTCATTTGCAGCACATGAATCCCTACGAAGTATGACTACAAACGACCTCGTTATTTGTAATAATATGAATAACCTTGTTCTACGAATGTTTATAGAGCGGTAAGGTGACCCCAAATTAAAAGAAGGTTCACGTATATCCACAGAAGATCAAAATTTCACTATTCTATTACAGACGCCATTATAAATATTTAACACCCATCGGGAAGTGGTTATTACACAAACTAAATAAAGGCGTGCGGGTTCATTGTGTTTAATATGAAAACCGGGGAGTATTAACCCTAACCTTAAGTTCACACAACATATGGAGACATTTTCGTTCGCGTGGTCATATTGAATTCTGCTGGTTGACCTGCAACAAAAGCGTAAATAGCTTTAAAAAACAAAAAAGCTCGTCATAAATTTTTAGGTACTTTTTAATTCTCAAACGCCATCCGATTTGGCTAAACAAAAATTCTTCTTAAACCATCTAAGCCAGATATTAACGTATATACATACATATATATATATATATATATATATATATATATATATATATATATATATATATATATATATATATATATATATATATATATATATATATATATATATATATATATATATATATATATATATATATGTATATATATATATATATATATATATGTATCGTCAAAGTATACAACAACAGCAGCAAATTTCCGATGCCAATGAGATCCTTTGCGTTAATGCACTCGACCACTGAACCATATGATAAACATAAAAATGCAAATTATCTTTGGTTACTTAGATCAGAGGCAAAGAAGCTCAAATTAGAAAAAAAAGCCCGAATCGTTAGCTCTTCAATCATCACTATTCACCGCACAGCTTTTATCCGTTGCTGACGCTGTCCTCTCGCCGCTCTTGTGATGTTCACTCCAAGCAGAACTGAAACTAAACAAACCACATCCCATAAACATTGTAGTATTTAACCTATTAATCGATTATATTTTGACAAACAAAAAATGTATTAATTGAAGGCGTTCTACCACGCAGACGTGGACGAGTACACGCTTGTTTGAAGGCAAACTTCAGGTGAAATATTGAACTAAAATATCGTAATCCGAAATATGTGGAGGGCATACATGTCCCAGCCACTTCAACGTCGTTCGAGTGTCAGTTTAGCGCAGCGGAGATTATTTTGAACAATCGAAGTTAAGAAGTTAGCTATTGCCAGCGAATATATGTATACGAACTCCGTTTTGCTTCGCGGCCGAAGTAATCATTTTTGAGTGTGGGTGTCTCTGCATTTCTCAACTACTCATCAAGGTTGATTTAAAATTTGATATTGTACATTTTGCCGTTTATCACACCTTCAACGAAAACAAAAAATTAATTTGGAATTTTAAATCTATTATACATGGAATGAACAAACAGATTAATTCGATTAATTAATCTGATTAAATGGGTAGCGATTAATTGGGTGAAATATTTTAATCGACGCCGAGCCCTTATATGCATACAATATGTGCTGATGTTTGCGCCCTCAGTGTAAAGCGTATGGCTTGTATTAATTCACCTGAGAGAGAGAGAGAGGATAAACTTTATTTTTGAGAGAATAAAGAGAATAAATAAAAAAATAAACTTTGAGAGAACAAACCTGAGAAGGATATATTATTTGAATTTTTAGTGTAATAGGCTATTTAACAGAAAACATAATCTGAAGAAATATTTCAGGTAATATTTTCCGTGAGTCTATATTTGGGGATAATTCGACTAATAAAGAGTCAGGAGTATGTGTTTCAGTCTACATATTGAACACATTTGTACTGGTGATAACGTCGTCTACATTGCTTTTTTATAAGAAAAATAAGGCGTTTATACATCTCGGCTTTCGTACCCTTGGCAAACTCAAACTGTCGTCCAGACCAAATTTATTGTTTTAGGGTTCCACATAAGTCGCAACGTGAATGAAAGTGATTCAACCAAAGAAATGCATCTTTTATCCGGTTGGCATTAGGATAGTGCCTGCAATCGGTAACTAGCAAACTTGAATGGACTCTCGAGCACTCCGTTTATACAAATGTTGTGTTGTGCATAGTGGCTGAGAAATAGAGTTAAAACTCGAATGGCTCCTGAGAACTCCAGGCAACTGCAAGTAGAAAAATACTCGTGAATCCCCTTGAAAGGCCGATCTCCATCTCGGCACTCCGTTTGCCAAGACCCATAGAATTGCGAATGACCCCTGAGCCCGGACAGCATATATGCTGCAAACCTAAAAGGGCGGAAAAGGATTTTCAGGAGAGCACCTGTTCAACAAAAGCACATAAAACTGCGCGGTAGTCCCGTTCTTTTCTTGAAAACCGTTTTGGTTACAAAACGCGCTTGTGTAGGAAAGAAAACAGACACACATACTCGGTCACGATCCACCGGGAAATTCACGGGACTTGGCTTGTGGCGCAAGTGCATCTTTGATCTAGACTCTTTCAACGCCATCGTTTTCGTCTCTACGCCTTTTGTTGGCCGTCTGCTGGGAAATTGTTTGCGTCTTACTCCACTACTTGGAATGTACCAGAGATCCTAAATGGGCACATGGTTGAAAAAACCCCGAGACTGCGGGTAAACGAAACAACACTAAAAAGTCTCTAAATAGAGGACTTTTTAGTGTTGCGCCGTTTACCCGCAGTCTCGGGGGTTTTTTCAAACCATGTGCAATGTACACCAGCTCGTTTTGCGCCCTTACATTTTTTTCATTAATCCTAAATGCCATTAAAAAAAAATCTGGAATCCATTCTTTTTGATCTTACACGTGCGCAAACACACTTTGACGATTCATATTTGGTCTAATGGAACTGAGTCAGATAGGTCATTACAGTAATACGGGGTTAAATAAAAATTCTCTGCCAGCAAAAAAAAAAAAATATCTGATCACACGAAGTTTTCGAGAGTCTACGTAAAAGCTTTCGAATATTTGCGAGGCCTCTTATATTCCTTCATGTCGCTAGCCTGGCCTCTTGTCATTCGTGTATTCATTTGGTTCTCGGGAAGAGGCACTCCGTTCAAAAAAGCAGCAGCGCTAATAAATGTACAAGCCACGGACCTATATCAGGACGCAAGCGCGCGTTTCAAAGAAGAATAAAAATAACCACGCAAAGTTTGCAGCGTCTGATTTAAAAGGTCTGGTAAGGCGTAAAGTCACATCGTCCCCAGCAAAACCAAGCTTCTGTCCCCGATATTTTCTCGCGTGTGGTTCTTCTATGTTGGTGAAGGCTGTAAGTTGGGAACAGAATCCGATCTGGACATGACGCCAAAGAATTGGAATACCATAGCTGAAGAGAAGATGACGTCCTTCTATCAGAGCAACCATTGGGAAATAAAATACAATATGAAGATGCATCTAAATTGACAAGTCAGAACAAATTTCTGGACACAATGATATGTTAATGGTCACGAAAGGTGGAGGTACGCATGAGTCACTCACCAGGCGAAAGAAAGCCACGGATTGTGAAAGCGGTGGACAGTGATGCCGGGAAAGTGTACGAGTATTCTGGTTTCGGCATTCGGCTATAAAAAAAACAGAACCAAATTTTAAGTTCAGTTAAAGTAAACAAGAGTGGACATACTTTCTTGTAGACTCTTATTGAACCACTCGGCTTCTATTTAAGCCTTTTTAGAAGGTTTATTCCATATATGACAAAAGTAACTTGTTACAGCAAAATTCATTTTGTTCAATATTTTTTTTTCTAATTGATGAACTACCAAGGTGTAGAGTAACAGTTAATAATACAATGCAGGATTCTTTTAATGCTGAATGTGCATTCAGAATAGATAGGAGACACACCGACTTCGCTCAACGTTTTTCCATAGGGAGTCTGTGTGTATTCTTTGAATATTAGGAAAGACCCCTGACCAAGTTTAGTTTTTGCCAGAAAGTTGAAAAACCAGCTGCTTTTTATGGACATCTAATGAAATACACGTCTATTAGAATAATGTATATCTAATAATTCACGACGGTTTCGACATTGCGACGATTTCTTGACCAATGGTTTGCAATCATTTAATGCGTCCACCCATTTAGAATCGAACAAGTACTAAGTTTGCTTTGAAAAGCATAAACTTCTTGTTCAGAATGTTGAGGACTTGCTTCAGGCAAGGTTAAATTTATGAGTCAACTTTATCGAAGCTTAATGAACAAACCTTAATTCAGGAGTTTCAGTAAACGTTTTGTCAATATACGTGCACGAGAGCGCGGAGAATAAATCCCTATTTCTTATTGTCTGTCGCTCATGGTAACGATTTCATTGAGAAGGTCGTTCGAAAGAGATTGCCTCATTTCCCTTAGGCCGGGTAATTTCTTTCTCCGGCAGACACAAGACAAGAAACTGTAGATGGAAGGGGTCAGATGAACTATGCTTGACCTCTGTGTCCTCGAACTGCGCACATGGCGCGAGGAGCCAACGATATTGATTCCTCCTGTGAAACAATCAGGACTAACTGGATTGTTCGTAATAAAGCATCTTTGCTCTGGTAATACGCTTTCACGCCCACCGAACCGGCGACAATTATACCATTAAAATGATTAATGCAAGCACTTAACGAGCTTCGCATCCGCTTGCTTTCTGCACATCGTGCTTTTCCATTATCCGTTATCGATTATTTTTGTATTACGTCGAGCCATTCTATCAGCTCCTGTTTTCCCTCTCTATACATTGTTTGTGAGTGTTCATTTTTATCGATAATTCAAAACGATAAGCCATCGTTTAAAATTATTTTTGTAGATAGTTTTTATTTTTACCGTTGGGTCTGTTTTCCGTCGTTACCCTTTTGCTATGGATACATAACTTATGCGGCTTTTGAACAGAACTGTTCAGGTATCAAACTTCAAACTCTAAGTAGCAATGTGTTAAGTAGAACTGCAAAAATAAGTTCAAAAGATCAACAACATTTGTGTGTTTATTTTACTGTCCATCATTATCCTGTGAATAACGTTCGAACCTTTGAATAATATACATTAAAGGCTTAAAAGATCTCTGATAAAAGTAACATTTTTATGGTGCATCATATCCAGACTCTTACAGATTCCTATGGGTCTAAATTTCCGGTGAGCAGGCAAGGAGACAATCACCGCGATCAGAGAAAAAGCGTGGCAAATGACGAGTTTGAAACTATGCTTACAGTTAGGAAGGAAGTCCTCTGTGACACTGAGTTTGATGTTTCATCAGCTCAGTTTTAATTTTTCAAGTCTGAACACATTTCACGTCTCTTTAGTCACCAAACATTTTCCGTCGATTGCAATGATTGGCTCTACGGATGCTCTGCAGAAAAGTGGACTCGCAGGGAACGTTAAGACTAGAATCAAGAGGACAAACTACACTGATATCATATTGTTGTGGCGGACTTACTATTATAATTTTCTTCTGTTTGCGACAATGCTAAAGAAGAGTATTTCAGATCGTCTTCCAAGTTGATATGTCGACAGCGAAAAACTGAAAGAAAAAATTCTACAACAATAGGGAGGAGTAAAACCAAGAGCTGTTTACGTCAATGCGCGCGACCAAATGCATTCAGAAATGTGGCTTACTAAAAATGCAAGCAAGGGGACCCACTTTTATGCGATCAGATGCTCGTGCCAAATGAGCATATATGCTTATGAATTATGGACTGTCAACATCTTAGCAAGCGGAAATGTGCGACGCATAAAATATCCGAGGCAGTTGGAAGCGGCTGACGAATGAATTCGCCGACTCGCTAAAGAAGTTTTGACTTACAAATGCACTATGGTTGAATGCAAATCTGGAAATGACTTTTTAACTCTGTTTTTGTAGCTCTAGATATTCTTTTAGTTCCGGTGCCAATGAACTTAAACCTATGTTGCCGAATGCACTGATTTAAATAACCCTAACGTTCATTACACATGTACCTACTGCATATTATTAGATTACAATAAAAGGGAGTTTCAACAATAGATGCATAGTGCCCCCCCCCGCCCTAAAAAACAAAAAAGAAACAAAACAAAACAAAACAACGCGTGTTTGCATGTTTAGTTTAATTTTTGGAGTGCCCTAATTTGGGTCGTGTGCAGAAATGGTTAAATATTCCGTTCTAAAAATAAAAATGTCGGGAAGAAATGATATAAACATAATCGCCAGAATATTTTGACTAATATCCACACTCCAAAGCAGTTTATGTTCGAGGAAATACTGCGGATTGAATATAAAAGTGCAACTAGGCAATACAAGAATACACAAAAGTTTTGATAACATTCTCAGAACAGGTGACTGAGTCTGAGTAGACGAAAAATAGGGAAAGATGAGGGGAGTTGTGTATCTGTGCGAGCGGAAAGGCATGGCTTGACGATACGTTTTATACGATACACTCTAATATCATTTTTGTCATCGTAACCTGATTCATTCTCGGTGAAACGAATTGCTAGTGGGAGGAGAGAGCAGCGGTAGCGGGAACCATGCATTTTAAGCTTATACTAAGAACTCCGGATTTTTACTTGGTAGGAACAAGATCTGTACAGTTTAAATTCAACTGAGAATTAAATATAGCGTATGTTTTTTTTTCCGCTAACGTTTCATGAGAAGCAGATGTTGCAATGCTCCCCATCCCATGTGCAGTTTAGCAATAGGTTTAGACTGCAAGCAGGCAACAACGCCGAGGCTCCATTGTTATAAAAAACAGATTATAATTGTAACTATATAATTCAGAGACATACAAACACAACGATGACTTAATCTTGATGTGTATGGTGTTTGTTTTGTATTGTTTTCATTCACCTTCTTTAGTACCCAAAGGAGCTCGTCGAAAGCAATACATAACAACCACTAAACTTTGGTTTTATTTCAACGGTACTAATTTCTTAGAACGCTCTACTACAGTTTCACCGCACATGTGGATTTGAAAAGTTAAAGAAATATTGAGATTTGCCTAGCATTGCAACAACATGATTACAGAGGGTAATAGATAACCCCCGGTTGATAAACTTATAGATGTTTGCAAGTAAGGCTCCTGTGCACTGCCATTTTGAACGATTTTTGGCGCCGCGTAACGTTTACGCTATGTTGACGTCTGCCATAGACCGTTCCATTAGGGTCATAGCAGAGAGGGTAGAAGAGAAAAAAATGCACTCCCCTCTCACCCCGCATGTCGTCCGCTCCGCCGAGTGGGCTGTTGGTAGCGTCCGGCTGGCGTGCAAACCGTGTTTAAAATCGCGTAATTTTGGAACTTTTACGCAGATGCGCAGATTTTGTGCATGCAAAACTATGCTAGATAAAAACACTCAAAGGGTCCAATTGCGCTGTTACCTGCGTGCAAATAAAAAAAAAATAGGGAAAACTGTGTCAGATTGGCCGGTCTCTCTGGCGAAAAGTAAATCCGGTTGCTCTACCTTTTTTTTACTATATAAAGTTCGTACTGGTGTAGGCCTTTCGCGACCATGGGTGGAAGTCTCAATATAATAAATAAAAACGTGCTCTCCTGCCGCAATACACGTAGTAGTTGAGGGTAGTACTGCCGGCTGACTCAACTGCTATTTAAGTAGCGGAAAAAAGATATGCTAGTTGATCATTTACAGAAAGAGAACAACAGAGAGCTATAGGATGATTTTGGAGTAGGCATAACTATTCTAAGAACGCGAACCACTTCACAACGGAAGCCACGAGCGAGAGTTCGATGTCTCCATACAGCCCGCCGATACCGCTCAAAGATGGAGAATGGCACCCTCCCGGTTTGTCGTCTGCCAGCGGAGTCGGGCGCGTGCCCTCTCTCGTTTTACCCCGCCGAACCCGCTAAGTTTCCCGGATGTATGCGAGAGGGCGCTGCGGTCGGAACAAAATAGTGCCGCCCAGAGAGCGCTAAATGGAATGGTCTATAGGCCACGTCATTGGGGAGTGTTAATGTGAACCAATCAGGAAATACAGTAGCCATGACGAGGTCTCGTGACATGTGGGCATGTGGTAGTCAGTGACGAAGGTCTGCGACGCGGCCAAAGGCGCACGAGGGATGGTTCTGGCAATGAATTGCTGGACTTGCTCGGATAAAGGTGTGTTTTTTTTTTGTACAGACCGTCTTCTACTTTTTACGGATAAGCATTGTGCACAGTTCCCCAAAACCGTGAGCGCGATATGCACCTTGGATGGCGGACTATTTGCCATTTCGGAGGGATACTGGCTCGCGGCAAAGAGGGTGTGAGGGAGCTTCTGGCGCATTCTAGATATGCGCTTCGGAATTTTAGATTTTTTTTTTCAAATTTTTCGGGTTGTTGTTGGTTTGGGCATTTTATTTAACTAAGTGTCCTCTTCGTGATCGACGATAACACCTGAATATTTTAAAATAATTTTTGAGTCACTCCTGACGCTGCGTGTCGTATGCTTCAGCAAGACATGCTTGGCAGCGTTGAACGACAAGCATCGAAGGTTGTGGTTGGAGAGTAGGACCGCCTCGACATCGGCACGCGCTTCGAGGTTAAGCCCGGATCCCACTGGCAATGTTGCGTATAGTAATAAATATTATGCAAATGTATCATCTTCTTCCAAAACGTACGTCACAGGCATAACTTAGACAGCGTAACATAGCGTTTAGCGCACATGTCCACCTTTACCACTTATCAGCGTGTTGTGTCAATTTTATATCACAAATATCCCAGCAGCTGCCGAGAATGCGTTACGTCACGGCAGTAGATACTTTCCTCAGGCGAGTTCTGTGCATGTGCTGGCTTTCGCTCTACCTGGTGGCTAAAGCTTAGTATGGGATTCGGAGGGAATGAGTGGCTTCTGGAAAAGCAGACGACACTTGCGTTAGCTGCACGAAGGCATTTCGCGCATGCGCCAGTAGCTGGCTCCACTCCTTCTGAGATTCATTCGTACTCCCGCCTCTAGGGCCCATTTTTTATAATTAATATCACAATTGTAGTAAACCCAAACGCACCCAGCTATTTCTAAGTGTATGAAGGAGCCGAGACGCTGTATTTTTGCATCTGTTGTACACAAGACTGCTCGTGAACGGCAAAATGACGGTTCACCAGAGACTGTTCATCGTCAAAATTGTGTAGCCAACCTTCTGTCTTGACGTGATATGACTATAACTGTAACAGATACGAGTTCAGTGGGAAACCAATCTTTGATGCGATACATATCGCACACGGGTATTTTTAGTTGCTTTAAATTAAATGAATTCTCTCCCCCCCCCCCGTCTTGAGAGTACGCCTTAAGTTTTCAGCGAGAAATCGTCACGACACTGCTCAGTGCAAATGCACCATTTTGTTTTCTATCGTCTCTAAAAATCAAACGCATCCGCAGCTTTCTTTTATTTTAAGTTTGACTTACATTAAAACAAAGCTCCGCAATTGCCCAGTTCAACTCGACGCATTCTTTATTGAGTGGAGCGTTTACATTTTTGGTGAACAAAGCCTCACCTGTAGTTATTCGATTGTGTCAGACAATAGTGCGTGAGGGTTAGGAAGCTGTCATCCCCACTAGCTCTTCGGCTTGCGAACTAGCCTTTGACGGTCTCACTTCTATACTTTGCTTTAGAGTTACTTTCCAAGGTAATTTTGAGCAAGCGGCCCTGTTTTCATTGGTTTACATTTCGAGGTAAAAAGCACGGTTACAGAATCCACACGTCTCTTACGTCCAACGCCATCAACACTGTGCGGCGTAGGATACTACAGTCGAATAGGCAATGGAGGAACGCCGAGAGAGCAGTATAGAACTTTCGCAAGTTTTTTTCTTTTATATACTTACTCTACGTTCTAAATTCTCGTCTCACACATTTTCCCTTTTTATAAAAAGAATGTTTGTTCCAACACACAATTCAAATATGTATTGTAATAACTTGAATGAATTAGTTAATTTGGTACTCGACGGCACGTTTGTGCCACATAGTTTCCAAATCTTTGCAAGAGGTCGTTGCTCTCTGCAGCTCCAACGGAGGAATTGCGGTTCCCGCCGATCGATATCTAGAGCATTTGATTGCGAAATTGGTCGCTGGTTTCCTTCCGCCAAAAAAAGAAAAAAAAAGAAACACGTTGTGTGTCCGCTTTGCACTTTCCGCTGGGCTCCACAGAATCACATGTGATAACCCGCCGTCCTCACCACAAACTGAGCCTTGACAGCGCCTCAGATGTAGCTTTGGAAACCTTGCTTGAATTTCATACCTTTGCATCATCCAGCAGGAATGCGTTAGCTCTCAAACGGTGCAGCGTCTTCCTGGGTTCTCGGTGTCGCGGGTTTTCTTTTGCACAATGGCCTGGTAGTTTCACAGCGGCAAAGTCACCTCTCGATTTCTTGTTCGCTTTCTTCCCACACAAAACACCGCGGGTTGAATATTTCGCATAAACGGATCATTAATCTTAGCATATAGCAGAGAGCATTATAACCTCCTACTTCCTTTTTTGTAATTAGTCACATTTTAGGGTTTTCTAAGCAATCATCAAATACTATCCTTAACATCGTTTTTTGAGGTTCTTAAGTTTACACTTACTTATCTCCCTTTTCTTTCCCCCGAACATGCAGAATAATGACTAACTCACACGCAAAAGTAGTACATTGTATGAGTAAAATATTCCCATTTGCGCTTAGTGAATTCCAATCAGATAACGTTATCATCGTAGAAACATGTATGTATGCGGTACACTTGTGTACCGCATACTTGTGCACGTTGGAGTAAAATGTCGCCTGCAGCGGACGCCCAAACATAAAATCCACTATTTCACAGATCTCACCTATCATATCAAAACCGCCACTCTCTTTCCTATTGACCGCTTATACAGTGACAGGCGGATAGGGAAACGCAGGAAGACAGGACGAGTACCAAAACTTTTATCATCGCTACTAAGCAAATCTGATCGCGGCACCAGCCAATATAAACGCCAAAGAATGAACTACGTAGAAAAAAGCTTGATCATAATCGAACACACCCCGCCTTTGTTCAGCTGTTGGTAACCACAGGAAAACTCAGAACACAGAGCCTCGTTCAAATTGAAAATCCATCCCTCCCGATAAACAGTGAGAGATCCCTTAAAACTTCCAGGAGATCTCTAACTGGGGATAGAAAGGATAACTAGGAATGAAGAAAAACGAGAAACGAAAAAAGGACGGCAGCTTTCCAGCCCAAAGCTTCGGGCTTTCGTTTTTCCGTCTGTAAAAGCACACGTAGAACATACAGACCCACGAACTGCCGCACACTGCTCACGTGAAGAACTTCCCAGTCCCCCGACCCAGAACTTGCGATCTATCGTGCTATCCGCTCTGTCAAGTGGAATCGCTTTGTCATCCGCAAGTAAGTCAGCCTGCTTGCGTGCCGTCAGCGACACCTACCCTGCCTAGCCCGATGTCATTTCTCTCAGATCGTTGGCGTTATCGTGCGCCCCTTCTTAGTCTTCGTTACCACTTTTTGGGGAGGGCTGGTCTCGGTAATGCTTAGTTGTTTTACTTTCCCTGCCCGTTCTTCCGGAGTGACGTCCTTCCAATTTTCGTCCCGTTCGCGGCGATCTTCCTCTTCTGTCGTTCAGATTCAGTCTCGAGTGAGTTATTCAGTCTTTGCCCTCTCCCTCCCCCCCCTTCCATCCAGCTTCTTTTACGTTGCGGGCCACTTTCCGCTAAACGAAGAGCGAGAGAGAAAGGAAGAGAGACGACAAAACGGGAACGAGGTTAGTTCCCCTTTTTCGAAGTGAAGAGAAAGGAGAGGCTGATGTGCTCGGTGCTCAGCTCTACCGCGGAGAGAATGAATAATGTAGGAAGAACGCGCGGTTTATAGAAAGAGATGGAGTGAAGGAAAGGAAAAAGGAGAAAGGAAGGAAACAGAAAAATGGAAGTGACACCAACGGCAGTGACGGGAACCGAAACTTAGTCAGCCGTGAAATGAAACGACGGTCGTCTGCCCCGGGAAACAAGCCACGCTTCAGTCGCGGGATCCACGAAGATCACGGACAGACGACACCGGGCACAATGAAGAATATCGGTTCTTCCTCCTTTCGCAGATACATTTTCTTTTCATGCTTAAATTGTTTTTGCTTTTTCATCTTCGCTTTGGCCTTCTTTACGGTAGAGATCAACTCACTCTCCGTTGCGGTGAGCGTTTGGTGCGACTCTGCAAAAGTAGTAACAAATCTGGTAGTAATGTGGTGCGCCTGGGTGTTCGGGTATACTCCGTTTCACTTTTGGTCTGAGCGCAGCCGACACAACGATCTAACGTAGCCAATCAACCAACGCCAAACGTTGTGTGATCATTCCACCTTATACGACGCCCGATTCGATCGAGCCACGCTCCAGTCGTTCCCAAGGATGTCACACACACACAAGTGCAATCAGACGGTTTACCAGAGACGAAATCCATTGGTGGTTTGGAGCGCGCCGGGATCGACTCTTCTGGAGCGCACCTTTTTCCTCAGGGTGATCGGAATCGAGACGGACGTGTTCCACTCGTCGTTTTGGATCAGTTGTCACTCCAGATCCCGATCCGGATCCGAGAAAAATCGCTCCGCCGTCTTCGGCGGATTCGACCGAAGCCGACCTAGCCAGCCCTTGGCGCGCACACGTGACTTCCTTCCTCGCCGGGCTCTCGCCCACTGACCTCGCCCGTCCCGCTTCGGAAGAATGCGTAATGGCCGCTCGCGAAGTGCCGCCCGCTTTACTGCTGCTGCTGCTTGATGATAGTTCAACGTCCATTGGCTCGAGCAGCTCCTCCAGCAGCAGCGGGCCGAGTAGCAGCGACGACGAGGATTGCTTGTATGACCTGCATGAATACGACTGCTATTTCGGACCTCCTCAGAGGAGGCCAGAAATCGAGACGTACTTGGACACTGTTCACGAGTATTCCGTTGTAGAGGCAAGTGTGCTAGGCCGTTGCACATCGCTTATCGACACGCATCTTTCACATCATGATTAACTTCACACGTGTGTTGAACACGTGTTCTTAGCGCCGCGATTGTGAAAACATGTGCTTCGAGATCGGGGACCGCGGAAGGAGATTCCTGAGAAGGTGAATAACGGGGAGGTATCCACCGATTCCAGAGGAGTGGAGTAGAATCCGGAGGCGGAGCGACTCCGCTCAGATCGCGTGCTCCATTTCGGACCTGGTCTACTGATCCCGGCGCGCTGCAAAACGAAAGGTGGAAATCGCCATGATTCACATTCCGTCGCCCTAAGTCCCGTTCTCATCCGGTGCCAGCTGCAGCTGAACTACCGAAGTCCTTATTAAGTACTTCAATCAAGATCTACTAAAGACTACCTCTGAGTCGACAGTCTCCCTACGCAAGACCTCCAATGAAGCCTCCCGCTAAAGACCCCACAGAGACTGTCCCTCAAAGGCTGTTAACTCCAGACTTTATCTGAAGACCGTCAAATCAAGACTCTCAAATAAGGAGGCTCGAATCCTGACTCCCTGATGAAGACTCTCAAACGAAGAGCATCCAGACCACCGCCTGCTATCTCCTTATATAGCCACCCTGACCCCTTTGTCTCCCGTCACCACCTCTCGCTACCACCGAAAATATCACGCCCATTCAAGGCCACGGTCGAGCTCCACGGCGCCCGTCTGGCGAGAAATCCCGGCTCGGTACTGCAACGCGAACCCCAACACGGATGTTCGCCGATACGCAAGCGGGGCATGCCATCCTCGGCGCTGTTTACGTGGCGGGACTCAAAGGGTCCCAGACTGCAGCGGGGAACGCGGCTTTGCACTGGAGACGTTAAAGGAGTCAACAAGCGTTCACACCGGTGGGGGACTGTGGGCTTCGGCACCGGGCACGTGGAGGCAAAGTCAAAGGTTTCCACAAAGTCCATCGTGACGACCCTCGTTGTCCTTTGGGGTTCCCTGTCACCGCCTCAACCAATCACGCACACAAAAAAAAGCTTTCATTCTGTGTGATTGGTTTTGTTGGTGATAGCAAACGCAACAAAGTTTATTAGCACCGTGACAAGGCCCTTTTGACGCTCCTTGATCGACTCCATTTGACCATAGTGTTAGTTGTGGTAGGACTTAATGTGAAATGGAGCATAGATCCTATAGTAATTGACAACTTATTAAACGCAGCGCAAGATAAGCATCTTATTATTGAAAAGCAAAAAAAGAAGCTAATAACGAAGCAATATTTTGTACATACAATAAGCCACGCCTTTGGATTCTTCAACGTTCATTAACTCTAAAAAGCAAACGAGCAAAATTTTTTTTTTAAATTACGAGGGACGTGTTTGGTTTTTGACGCCAAGAAAAGTTGAACACATAGCTATCACACATAACTATCACACGCCTGAATACAAAAAAAAAAGACTGCAATGAACGTTTTCATTTTTGCAGTTTGATTTGGTTTATATTTATGATTTCAATGCGAATAAAACAATCCAATACTGAAATTTACTCCTCTTAGAAAGTGAGGGCAAACCCGAAACAGAAATGGAGATTTCTGTGTTATTTAAATAGTAGCAACGACGTGTAAGCTGCTTCTAAAAAAAAAACACGCACACACCAATTATGTATATGTTTATCCGAACCGCATGTCCGTGCAAGAGTCAACGAAGCTAAAATTCTTGGGTCAAGTTCTCTCAGAGTTTTATCTGAAGTACCAGGAACGTTATGGTCGGTTGGTGTCTGGAGGCCCTGACCTCTAATTGAAGGGGTACGACAACCCTGGCACTCAATTATTTGCCACGGACAGGGTGATGGTCGGCGACTTCCGGTACTTCTGACAGGGATCTCCAAAGCAGCTTTTCTTGTGTGCTCTTTTTCTTTCTTTTTTTTTTTAAGTCGGGCGTGTGATATGATAGAGCACGACTGGAACCTCCTCGGCTGTCAGGGTTCCATTCTGCTGAAATTTCCCTTTGAATCAGCCATGCGCATGTACGAACAACACCTATAGATGATCATCGTGAGAAGATTTTTTGCAGTTTACGTTGCAATTTGTGCGTGTTTTTATAAATTGCACTTTTTCTCGTAGTGCCAAAACTTTGGAGCTGTTGTTCTAGTAAAAGGTGAAAATTGAAGCGTTTTGCGATTTTCGGTTTTGAGAGTTTGCATGGTGTTTCGTGTTATCTTGATATATCCAATTCAGAAGCTTCCTATTTCTTAATAAAATATGCGTCGCTTAAAAATATAAAATAACATTACAAACCTCTACACAGCGGGTAACGCTTAGCCCAAACAATTAGTTGCTTTCTTTGTTTACTGTTTCTCTCCCAAAACCTAAAGGCTGCCACCAGAACTACTATAGCCTGGCGGAAAGTGCTTGCCTTAAACACAGGCCAGGCTCGTAAACCTAAATGTTCTGGAAATTATTGCATTGTTCTATTGGGAGTTTAGTGTATCTAAATACATCGCTGTCGCTGTTTTAACATTTAGATGAGAATACATTTACGTACAAAGCTGTCAAAAGAAAAAACCTCGAAAAATGCACAGTTTCAGTACTGCAATACAATGACCCCCCCCCCCTCCCCACATCAAATCGGCGATTGGCGACGAAAGCTATTGAATATTCCTTTTAGTATGCAGGTACAGGGAAATAGATATATGGCCGAATGACCGATTTAGCTTCCTTAAATAAATAAGTATCATCTGCTCTTAATAAGGGAAAATACTGAAAGTAAATGTATTTTGATCAAGTGGTCACAAGATTACTTGCAAGATGTTAATTTGTTTTATATGTTATTAAAAAGTATATATTTTAATGTGTGGATTTATATGTGAGATTATGTAGAGCTATAGGGCCTAGCTGCACAACCGCATGCATTTTAAACTAGTTGAAATGTGCGAGCTGAAGATCTTGTTTAGTATTGTTATGCGATGAATGAACAATAAGGTTGGTCAAGGACGTAACGGAAGTTCCACAATTTTCATGACATTTGAATGCTGTGTGCAACTCTGGTTGGACTGCCACCTTTATATATAAACTCGCAGTGGGCTCTAATCTCCAAGTTCGTGATAAAACAAATTTATATGGTTATATTGTTAAGCATTGATGTCATATTAAAACAAATGTGCTTTACTGTTAAAATAATTATAGGAAGTAATGGCTATTTTATTTATTTATTTGGGTTTTCGGCCTCAAAACAACCAAAGTGTTTGTATGAGTCCCGAAAGTTCAAAGTATAGCATGCTCACAAATTGTTAGGCATTCATAACAGCATGCATACATACATGCATCCATGCACAAAATCTGAGAGAAAAGGTTTAAAACGCTTAGGTAGCTAAGTTTACAAGAGTGCCTCAACTTCCCTCTCAAATTTTCGTAATTAACAAAACTCTCCACAGAGTTTGTGGACATGTTATTAAAAGTAAGTTATATGAGGGTAATGGGACATAGTTTCTCCTGATGAAATGCATAAAATGGACAGACATGTCTACGAACACTGATAGGTGCGTGGAAATTCACGGAACATAACATAACACAATCAAGTTGACCATGAATCATTCTTTTAAAAATAATACGTCTCGCACAACTCTTCTGCTTATAAACTTTGTAAGCTGAGATTTCTAAGAATGTAGACCTAAACATAAAAACACCTTCTATAAAAATACCGATCCTAAATCATAGAAAATGAGCCTCTTCAGAAGATGTTCAATTTGTTCTGATTCGGATTTTGCAAGATAATTCCAAACTACACTGGTATACTCAATCCTGGATCGAATTAGTTACAAAAAAAGACGAATACACGACGAATTTGTAAACTTCTTCGTAAAACGATTAATCATGCCCAACAACTTAAAAGTAGAGCTAACAGTTTGGGATATATAAAAAGAAAAAAAAAGATGGCCATCAAAATCACGAACTGCACTGACGCTTAAAACAGGAGAACCTGGTTGTTTGAAATCGGTTGCCGTGTTTTATACATTGATACCACTTTGGTTCTATTAGGACTGATCATTAAATTATTGTATAAACTCATGCACACATGACACATCGTCTTGTAAATATGCACAGTCACCGAGTGACCCTACGTGTAAAGACAGCTTCAAATCATCTTCGAAAAACAACAACTTAGAGTGTTTTATGCACATGTCAATATCATTAATAAAAATAATGAACAATGGTGGTCCCAAATGAGATCCCTGGAGGGCACCGGAGGAGGAAACGAAGGGTTCTGACGAGATGTTTAAAATTCGTACACTGCCTCTGCGATTTGTTAGCTAAGACTGAAACCACCTTAGAAGCTTAGAGGAAACACCATTCAAAAAAAGTTTGTGTAGAAGCAGCTATATGGCTTACCCTGTCCAAAGTCTTTGACATGTCGAAATAAAATGTGTCGACGTGACCACGGGTGAGAACGAATGGCACACAGTAATGAAGAAAATAACAAAGGTTAGTTTCCACAGAACGACCTTTCAGGAGGCCATGCTCAAGAGTACTTATTTTCTGTCGGAAGTAATGAGACAGACGGGTATGAATAATTATTTCATAAACCTTACAAAAAGGAACATAGCATAAAACCTGACCTGTAGTTCTAGACCGCACAAGCATCCTCGCTTTTGTGGCCAGGAACTAAGACCGACGTTTTCCAAGAAGACGGGAAGGCATCCAGCTACAGAGAAAGAGTAAATATCTGCTCGAGAACTGGCCCAAATAATTCGGCACAGCCCTTGACGATAAAACTTGGTATGCGGTCAAAGCCCGCCGATAATTTTGGTTTTAGTTTCTTTATCGCCTCCAGAATTTGAACCGTATCTACACTATGGATATTCAGGAAGTAATGTACATGAAAACTATCGGACGAGAAAGTGCCTTGAAAAAGGGATGTGAAAGAACATTGACGAAATTGATCTCCGAAAGAATCTGCAACTCCTTGAGGCGAGGAGACGTATATCCCATTTCCATTCCGCAACGATATACCACTGGCTCGGTCCTTCGTTTGATGTTTCACAAATCGCCAGGACTCGTCTGGTTTCCGGAACAAACTCTTTTCTACTTGTTGTTGGTGGGTCACGGCTTGTCGTGCGCATAGAAGTTTGTCTTTTCACGAGCGTTCTATATATTTTAAACTTTGTGTACCAAACAATCGCACCCGTTGGTTAAAAAAATAAAAAAGGTTCTGAAACTGCGTTTTTTTGCGCATATAATAGAGCAATTCCTCGGAGAACCACGTCGGGTACGTTGAGGACCTAATAATACGCTGAGGTATAAAAATACAAATAACTTTTCTGACTGTCAAGTAAAGGTTTCAGTGGCGGTATCAACACAGGTGTCATTTAGAACCATCGACCAAACGCAAGCTTGAAAATATGAATACAAGCTTAGGTAGTCACCAGTAGTATAGGAATCACCGGAGTAACTCTCCCGAGCGCGCATCGTTTTTAGAGAAAAGAAAGGCACGCCGTACGAAGGGTGAAACGTCCACAGTTTCAGAAAAAAAATCAAGTAGCTTCGCGGCTGTGTTTTGTGTTAACTTGAGGGAGACCATAAAAATTAGGAAACTAAATAAAGAAGACCATTCTTAATTGTTTCCGAATTTTCGCAGGAGAAGTTGGCCAATCGACCGCATAGCAGATTAAAATCTGCGTAAAGACGGACACGGAACTCTGAGAAATCTATCTGCTCCTTCAGGCATTTAGAAGGACCAGTAAACGGAATTTACCAGAAAGAGTCGAGAAATAATAATCTCCTATTAAATAGTTTAAAACATCACCTGTTACAATTTCAATCCAAAAGCATTCCGCGTACGTTTGTAGGTCGTGTCTATACAGCTAGACATAGAGTCGTCGACCGCAATTAATGCGCCTAAGAGTACGTCTAGAGACAATCATTGATGTGACCTGAGTTTTATTGAGTGTCCAGTTCGCAATCCAACCATGAAAACTTACATATCACTTGGCTAAAGAAAGCTCTATTATTTTGACAGCTAACGCTATTCGCTCGACACCAAACGACACCAAACATAAATATAAATTAAACCTTTGCCCTTTTCACCTTGTATGACGAAACGATAAATTAAAACCGCCTGCAATAAAAGTTGAGTGCACATTAATTTATTGGAATAAGCTAGTGGAGTTTATTTGGAGGCATACGAGAGGATGACAATGTTTGATCTGTCCTTATATTGGATCATTTATTACTCAAATTTAAAGATATAATATACGTTAGAAAAAATCCCAAATATTCTTTTGCGTGTACACTGGAATTGGGCACAAAACTAAGATCTGATGGGTTTTGGGCACATAAAACAAATATTATTTTTGTTTTTCCTAATAATATTATCTAGGTCTAACCGCTGGAGTTTGTAGTTTATCGTTTCTGTATTTTTTAGTGCGTTTCTAGAAAAAAGAAACAAAAAAACAGGATCCTAACTGCTTTATTGTGCTGTCTTCTTTATTATCGTGCATATACGCTAAATAAATTTGAAGACCGACCGAAGAGCCTATCTGCAAGTAGGATTCTGACAATGTTTTTTTTTTTTCAAATTACATATTTCTAGCAGCATAAACAAAACGAAAAAACACGTCGGTATACCAAAGTGTGTCAGGCTGTGAGATTACCACTTGCATTTGTGTAACCAAAACATGCGGTTTCGCTTTTTGTTTTGTTTGAATTGGCAACGTTTATTCTCCACAGGACTATAATCTTCCATTAAGAAAAGAACTTGCCTTCTGATTTGTTTTTGTCAGGCTATATTTGTTGTTAACGTTGTTAAAATGATTCTCAGCCCCTTATCACTGTTATCTACGCATAAATAATTTCCAGGCGTATTCGCTTTTTATGTGTAGCTTCAGGTGGTAGTCTAAAAAAATAATTATAATTTTTGAAGGCTGCTTCCACTAAACCTGGGCTAATCTAACCAGCACTCCCTAGAGACTAACAAGCAAACACCACATAAAAACAAACCGAGGGAAAAACAAAACAAGAAACTAACTTCCTCTCGTGTTCTATGACCGATTGAATTCCCCTCTCTGAGCCGTGTGTCGAAATGAGTTGTTTCTTTCGGAAACGAAATTCACGCCCGGTCCCATTTCCGTTTTTGTCTTCATCATTTTATCTTTGCTGCTTATTTTTCATTCGTGCAATGATATGCAAACCCTGGCGTGTTGAATGTAGATACGAACAAATGCCCCCAAGGCAAACAACTATTACACTGATCGTAAAAAGTACAAAAACGGCCGATTGTTTAATATATAAAGCAGGCTCATTCGCACTATCCCTCTAGTTGAGTTTTATTGGGTCTTTTTCACCGCAGGAGTTCTTTTGAGGCTGGCACATTCTTTCGCGTATACGTGCTGAGGATATCAGTTGGGAGTGCCGCATTCCAAACGCTTTCGATTGGATCTTTTTGTGCGAATCTCATGTATCTTTATGTTGTTGTTGACACATCTTTATTGTACAAAAGAACAAGAGAGGGGAAGGGGTTAAAAGTAAAAAGAAATAATGGAGAAGGAGGAGTTGGCCGTCCTTGGTAGGAGGAGAGAGGAGAAGGAGGAGTTGGCCGCCGGATAAGCAGCTGTTGTTTGACCGAGTTCTTGCTTGCGAGAGCCGGATACAGCTCCTCTTACCTTGCTTCACCTTGTGAAGTTTCTCTATTCTTCTCGCAGGCCTACACCATGTGGTATGGGCCTGCCTTTTGCCACTCGCACCACGACCGTATCTGGCCGGCGCGTGTCTGACCGACGCGTATCTCACCGGGTACCAGGTGTGTAGCTTGTCTGGAGTGGTAAATATATACGTCTGCAGCCGTCGAAGGATGTGTTCCCTTCCTTGCCTAGGGACTTGTGCCGTGCTTGAAATCTAATAGGTGCAAGTCTGATGTCCAGTAGACATTTGGAGTACGGCCACCCCTCCTCCACGTCTGAGGCGGGAAGGGAGTCTCGGCTCGGAAGAGACTCCTGAGCTGCGGCGTGAGCCGAAACACAAGAACAAGATTATCTACGGTTTAACCGTATAGCCTGGAGACCAAACGATGTGAACTGCCGGCGGCCGGTGCCTTCTGAGCAGCCCGGTCGCCACCTCCCCCGCGGAATCCGCGGCGAAGTTGTGAACGAGGCCCTGAGAGTCTGATATTGTCGTTGCTTTTGGGTTGCAAGTGATAGCCAGTGCGATGGCCACCACCTCGGCTTCCGTAGCACAAGACACTCTGAAGGATCCTTCCTCACAATCTTGCTCCCCCGAGTGAGCCTCGGCTGCCGTGGCCACCCGACCAACCAGTCCCGCGGCGTCGACTTAGAGGATGCCTAGTACGCTATTGCAGGTCCGAGTGAGGACCTCGCACCTTGCCATACGCCTTTACGTGTCCCGTGACGGGTTCAGCTTCCTCGGAATTCTACTTGTTCGAAGACCGGCTCGAATATGGTCTCCCAGCTCCCAGTCCCAGTCCCAGTGGACCCAAACCGCGTGCCTGGAAGAAGATAACCGCATCGTCTACACGGACGCCGCCTGTCCTCAAGATGGAACCGATTTTGCCACGGCTTGGAGTTGAAACCACTACGTCAACTCAGGGGCGACTGTATCATGCCACAACGGAACCCGTCCACAGCACGCAAGCAGAAATGCACGCTGTCATTGATTATGTTCAACACGCAAACGATTCCTCCAACAACAGCAACACCAAGACCCATTTCCACCTCTTTACAGATTCTCAAGCTGCACATCGGGCTTGTGCGGATATTCGGCACACCACCGTTGCTGTTGAGCAGCTCAGACTCTCCGTGCAACGCTTACGTGCTCTCGGGCACGACCTCACAATACACTGGGTACCCGGACGCTGCGGAATACCCGGCAACGAAAAAGCTCACCGCCTTGCACGCGCGCTCTTACTATCCGTGCAGGCCAGAGCAAGATCCGAAGATACAGTCTGCCTTCCTCACGAACAAGTAGAGGCTCGTGCACTACCACCTGACCCAGCTGAAGAGATATTCAAGGCACGGCACTACCGCAGAGCCTATCTCTTGGCTACCGCCAATCCCCTCCTTACACCCTTCCCTCCTTCTCCGCCTCTTCTCCCGCCGGCAGCTTGTCACGCTCCGCCAAATTCAGACCGGGACCATCCTCACCCCTTACCTGCTACAGCGGTTCCGTCAGCACAGCAGCAGCCACCGCGAAAAGGACAGATGTGCTGCTACCACCAATCTTACTGGTACATGCGCATTGTGCCATGCAAACGCTGATCTGGAACACCTGCTCTGGGACTGCCCGCTATACTCGGAGCCCCGAACCCGCACCTTGGCTACCATCCCGCAGAGTTTCAGGCCTACCTCGCTGCATGCCTGGGCCTGTCCGGACCCCTCCTTCCCCAAAGTGATCGCTATCGAACTCTGGCGATCGCTGCTCGCGTACATCCAGGACCCTGCAGCTCCCCCTGTCGGCACGCGGCTTCAAGGAGGCCCCCTGTCCCCCGCTCCTGCACCCTAAACCCTTTCACCGCAGCATTTCTTAATGCAAAAAAGTGAAATAAACGTTTCCTACCTACAGCTCGGACTGTGTTCGTAAGGAGGCGGCGTCCGGGTTCGCCAAACCCGGCTTGTCCAGCAGCCAGCTACCGCTGTGCGTTACTCCGAGTCTTCTGACTTGCGCTCCAATCTGGTTGCTGGCCAGATCCTCAAAGGAGTTCTGTACTCCTCAACTCAAGTAGCCTTCTAGTGGCTGCATATTCCGGCAGTCCCAGGGAATTTTCGAATGCCTTCTGAAGCAGAATGTCAAACGTCTCTTCCTCCTTCTTGTTGAGGTTCAAGCGTGGGTGTCCATACATCACACTCGACTCCACTAACTCGTGCACGAGCTGCATGGCCTCCGTCTCTCTGAGTCTGCGTTGCCAGTGGCGAATTTTCTGCAACATGTCGTTGATCTGTGACGTCGCCTTCGTGAGCTTTTCCAGTGTGCCCTTGTTGCTCTTTTCCTGTGGGGTAAGCTGTCCCAAGATTCGCACCTTCTGCGGCTTGGACACCTCCTGTTCGTCCATTTTGACACTAATATGAGTTACGAGTCCTTCCGTGGGTTCCGCATGACCACCAACTCCGCCTTTTCCAGCGAGCGCTAAAGCGCTCGGCTCCGCTCGTACTCTGCCATGATATCGGCCGCTGCCTGCAGCCTCTCCTCCACTTGATCGTCGCTCCCGGACTTCACCAGATCGTAATATCATCGGCATATATCGCGTGTTCCACCCTTTGGATCCTCTTCAGCTTCTCCGACAGACCTCTCATTGCCAAGTTGAAAAGTAGGGGCGAGAGCGCGCCGCCCTTGCGGCATGCCTCGTGGCCCCA
This sequence comes from Ixodes ricinus, assembly GCA_037355805.1. NCBI lineage: Eukaryota > Metazoa > Arthropoda > Arachnida > Ixodida > Ixodidae > Ixodes > Ixodes ricinus. Next base: position 2,718 of record JAZHYW010013255.1, on the reverse strand, counting down.
GTGTTAGGGGATCAGATTTCTAGTCCCACAGTGAGAGAACCACTTGATGTTTCCAAAGAGAACTTTTTATGAAGTTATACGTTCTTTTCCGCAGTTAGTTTGACTGAGTACTTCTAGTATATCCGCATGCGTTACATTATCGAAAGCCCATTTGAGATCAATTGCTAAAATGCACTTTTCGCTTTGCGCTCCCGCCGGGCACTTGAGTAAATCCTTATGGTGTCACAACAACATATCTTGAGTTGACACGTGCGGGCGGAATCCAAACTGTGTATGAGCCAGGAACGAGTTGTCCTCAATATGCTTGGTTAGTCCCGCATTGATTATTCGTTCAAACACCTTTCCCTAGGCTGGAGTTCAGAGAACTTGGTCTGAGGTTCCCAGACTTAAGTCTTTTTGTGGTTTAGAAGTAAATCGTACCTCAGCTTTCTTCCAGCTCTCCGGGGTGGTACCCGTCCTCTAATATTCCTCATTGAAGTGAAGCACCAGCTCCCACAACAATATCTTCATCCCGATTGTAAAACTGCCTCGATGTTATCTGGTCCGTCTCCGGCGCCGACGTTTTCTTCATCGCCGCCAGTTCCGCCTCGAGTTCGCCCAGCGTTATTGACCTATCGTGCACCTTCTTCTGTTCTGCCTGATTGTCTGGTTGGTCAACCGGGGGTCCCGGCACAGCCATTTCCCGGCCAGGCGCTCTTTAATTGCGTCGTCTTTAACCCCTTCTTATGCATGAGGGAATGATCTTGTTTTGTACCACAGTTCGTGTCCTCTCCGGATCTCCCAGGGCCCGAAGAAGTTTCCAGGTTCGTGCGACACCCAGGCTGCCTTGCAACCAGTCACACGGAGAGTTCCAGTTATGCATTGAAAGTCTCAATGCATACTCCTCCGCCTTCTCTCCATTCAGTTTCATAATCTTCCTTTGCAGCTTTCTGTTACCTTTTTGTCGTTCCACCTCTTCGTTATAGACCTTCGCGAATCCCACAGGTTCAGCAGATGTGAGTCCACTTCAGGGTTTTTCTCAGTTGTGTCCACCACCGCTGTATACCATTCGAGGCTTCGGACTGACTCCCCTGTGACCTGTCCATTCCTCAATATTGTCGGTGGTCGCAGCGCTTGGCCCTCGTTGCTCACGCCCCTTTTCCCACAGTACTATACTTGCTTTCCTATCTTCTTCCTGCCGAAGTCTCCAGTCTTTAAGCTAGTACAGAGAATGTAATGGTCGCTTCCGAGGTTTTCCCCCGGTGTTCACCCATTTTGGACTTCTGGATGCCTCTCACCATCGTCAGGAGAGGGAATGTGTTTCGGCACGTGCTCCTCCCGATCCGTGTTGGCGCCTCAGGGTCCGTAAGCAGGGAGAGTCAATCCTGGCCAAGCACCTCCGCTATTCTTCTGCCTTTGGCGGTAAGGTGGTGGTACACCACGCCAGATTTGCTGCGTTGAAGTCAGTTGCTATGACGAGCGGCTCCCTCTCTGCTTTCCGAGTGAAACTCGTGAGCAGTTGCTTGAGGTCCGATAGAGTGTCTCTAGTGTCACTATACGCACAGAGCACAGGGATTCTCTTTTTCGTCCTCCCCGAAAGGATTAAGGTCACATGCACACGCGGAATGCCCGCCATCAACGGTTCTTGTACACTCCACCGAATGATTGTGAAGCACTAACACTGCCACATACTGGTCCGCGTAGTGAGTCTTGTAGCCCTTAATTCTGACGTTCGCACGCTTTCCAAGCTCTGGGAGCGTGATAACTACAGGGGGGTCAGCCCGCTTGCGCCGCCAAAAGGCTCAGACCAGCCCTTTTACGCCCGATCTCCCTGCAGTTCCACTGCCACACACTCAGTTTCGGTTCAATCCGCATGTGGAGTCCGCGTCCGAGAAGCCCGTTTCAGGTTGGGTTGCTTTACTGCCTCTTGGCCGTCTTCGCTTAAGTTCCTGGCTGATTTCGCATCTCCAGTCTCTCGAGCCTCTTGTTAGACTTGCTTTCCAGGGTCTGCATTCCCGTCAGGAACATCTGCATCCGCTTTTGCATCTGCTACATTTGCTCCTTCAGCTGCGCGACTTGCGTAAGCACCTCCTGGATTAGCTTGAACTATACTTCTCCCATTGGGGTCTGAGGCACTGGGATCGCTGCTGTTTGGGAGTATCCACCTTTCCTACTTCATTGCGAAGTCGAGTGTTCCTCCTCCTTCAGCGCTTGAATTTTCTTTTCTAGCTTCTGCTCCGCTTGCAACTTCGGTATGGGAGGCAATTTGATTGTGTTGGCCAAGTCCCGTGCCCCTGTTGATGCATGCGTCCTTCCATTCTTTAAATTTACCGCGTCTCTCTCTCTGTTGGCGGTAGTTTTGCGATCTTCTTCTCTTTCTGTTAGACGTCACTTGTTTACGCGTCTGACTCCGTTACTCTGATCTGCTCCCCACCGACACAGGCAATAACGTAGAGCTCCACGCCATCTGTCGTTTTCGTCTTCTCAGGCTCCAGCTCCTACTTTCCCGCCTTTTTGCCACCATCTTGGGCGAATCGGGTCGGAAAGACTTCCGCTTGCATTCTTTGGCGTGCGTACGATTTGGGCCCCCGCATAGTGCGCAGAATGGTACACATTCATGTCCTTCGTGTGTTCCTGCCCTCCCGCAAATCTCGCATGCATATCCCCGAGGCTTGGGACCGACATTCCCTTAGTATACGGTTTCCCCGCAGTTAAAGCACGGCTGCCCTCGTCTTCCTG
>JAZHYW010013254.1:0-65808 GCA_037355805.1 Ixodes ricinus | reverse complement strand
TGTTGCCAGATTGGGCTATAAACAGCCAAATTGGGCTACATTTTTCTCTAGTTTGTGCCAAAACTTCGTGGTTGGCTATGTGGCTATTTCGGGCTATTTCTAAGAATGCGGCGAACTTTTGTAAAACCTCAGGTTCCACGCCGAAATTTAGGGGTTCGGCTAGTTAATTTTCAAACTTTTTAATACAGTTTCGAAAAATAAAATCTTTTTCTTTTTGGCTAGTCGAGAGGAGAGAGAGGAAGGAGAAAGGCTTCAAGCTTCTACAAACTTCGGGGTTTTTCTCAATGCGCAGTGAAGCAATGCTTGCAGATTTCAAGCGGTCGTCCCTACAGCGCAGTGGAGCAAACCAAATAGATTGCACTATTACCACAGGCCCGAGGGGCTCGTCTTCAACTCCGGACGCATATATGACTCTGCCCGGACGTAGACTGCACTCTCCAGATTCCTTAGGCACCCAAGTTTGTGAAAAATGAGAAGTCCGCAGCTTCACCGCTAAACAACTGACTACCTTCCAGTCGTTGACAACCCAAAAGAAAAGGCAACACAATCAGAAATAGCGTGAACCGGAATGGGGGACACTCATATTCTATCGACAAAGAAAAAGATACGGATGGGATATTGGCAAGGACCTGAGATATAGGGGTTCTGCTTTGAAATTCCCAGTGTTTGACTGTTCTGCTTCGGTGTTTTGTTCTTTCTACTGTATGATCACATCTCCGATGCTTCACAATAAAGGTGTCTTTGTGTGTTTTGTACTTCTGAAAACCTGCGAAGGAAGGGTCACTGTTGCACAAACTTTCACCCTTCCGAAGCTTCTTTTTTTCAAGTCCCATGTATCATAATGTACACAAAAATGTGGTGCATCAGAGGGTTGAAACAGCGATTGCAACGTCTATTGTATGAGTGCGAGAACATTGACGATATAAGGCCTAAAAATCTATTGTTGTCTAGTCTTGGCTATTTTGGGCAGTATCTTTTTTACCGCTTTGGCTATATTTGGGCTATACCTCCCAGTCGTGTAACGGTTTTTCGGTGGGACCATCCGGCAACACTGGCCAGTTTTAGCAGTTATGCATTCTTTATGTTCTGTACTGAACACAGGGTTTGTGCTAGAATTTCTGCGGCGGACAAGTGTTCTGAAATGCGTTTTTTTTGTGCTTTAAAACATTAAAAAAACGGCGGCAGCATAGAGGACGTTAAGGAATGCGCGATGACGAGGAAACCAAGTGCCTCAACGTCACTGGCTCAGGTCGGGGGGGGGGGGGTGGTTTGGGGCAAAAACATTTGGGCGAATGAGGCGGGTAAACGAACGCAACAGGTGCTCAAGAAGTAAACGAACCTGCGCGCCGTATAGAGGGTGTTTCACCAACTACTACGAATACACTGTAAACGAATGGGCACTTTATACAAAGAATTTATTCTCTTGCTTTGAGCTTATGGACCGTGGAAGCGTCAAGTAGCGACTGTAAAGTGCTGATTATATATAGTAAATAATTACATAAAAAGGTACGGAGAAAAGGGTATGCCCCTCCTCCTCATCCGTACCCTCCTCTCCTCTTCTCGTGCTTCCCTTCAATTTAGCGGAATCCCCACTAAATTTAGCGGGGAATTTTTTCCGGTAAACTTAGCGGGGAAGTTTTTCAGCTAAATTTAGCAGAGCAATTTTTCCACTTGAGACTTTCGTCCTTTCGACATGTCGATCTTGGCTGTGCAAGCACGTGGTCACGTGGTCGCGAGCGGGTGAGTTCTCGCTGCTCACTAATGGCTCTAGAGAGAGAGAGACTTCACCGGAACCCCGCGCGTCCCCCATTGACGTCACAGCGCACGTGATTCGGAAGATGGTGAAGGAGTTGAGAGGTGCCAAAACCTCAATCTTTGTCCGTTTTTAAAATAAAAACAACGACATCCAGACAAAAGCGGTTTTTTCTTCTTTACTTCAGAAAGGTCGAGACACCAACTCCCAAATTATTTAGGCAGAAGCACTGAAATTGTTGCACAGCTCCTTTAAGGTGAAACGAGAGTAGCATGGCTTCGATTACAAGGTGGCACATTGGGTCAGTTGTTATAGGTACAGCTGCAACGGAAAAAGAGTCGCACAAGTGACCGATGACGGGAGCGGCAAAAAGGCGACACGAGGCGCTATTGTTCCCGAGTGCGCTGATAGCGAGAGTGCCAGTCACGTTCAATTTCACAACGCGGGGGTGGCCGGCGGAAAATTGAGGGATAAGATAGCATTCGAAATGCGGGCTTTATAATGGGTTGCTTTCTGTCGGCCACCCCCGCGTTGAGACATGGAACGTGACTGGCACTCTCGCTATCGGCGCACTCGGGAACGAGAGCGCCGCGTGTCGCGATTTTGCCGCTCCGGTCGTCGGTCACTTGTGCTGCTCTTTTTCCGTTGCAGCTTGTCCGTAACGCATTTGAACATCAAATAGCATTTAGAACATGTTACGTGTTTACCTTTGTTTAGTCCTCGTTTTAGAGCGCTCTTTGACATTGGGGAGTCTTTCGCAGTACCGCATTCCTTCTCAGCTAGGCCCTCCGCAACGAAGAAGCCGCTACTGCGCCTGCGCGCCGATAGCCTTGACTGTAGAGTTCCGGGTATCGTAGCGGGTTGTGGAGAGCGTTGCGGGACAGCGGATACGATCTGTGAAAACTCCCTATTTATGGCTTTTATTGATTGCGGCATGTAAACGTGAGCTGCCGTGTATCTTAAGCTGAAACGCAAAATGGTAATGAAGTGTCGTTCAAGCGCAGTGAGACTTACGGTACATGTGTTAGCTCTGGGATAAAAAGAGACACTAATAAGGATAGATTGAGCTTGAGAAAAGAGAGCTGGGGTCGATATAAGGTGTTTTCAAATTATTTTATTATGAATACCACGATCTCAATTTTCCTTGTTTCATCAGGCAATATTCAACATATAAATTATCTTCAAGACTTCCCTAGCCGGGGTGTGCAGGCGGCCGATCGCTGTTATTCGTGAAGCGGGAACGATCTGGTCAATTACAGGTTTTCTTAATGTACCTGTACTCGAGCACTGATCACGACATTTGCACTGACCAGGCTAAGGTCACGGATTTTGTTTTTGGTAATGATTTTCACTTATGCTGAGCTATATCCACTAATCCAGTTTTAGGAGGAATAAAGAGAGCCTTGAATGCAGCGAGTAGGCGTTACACAGTTTATTTCTTGCTGATAGAAATATATGTTTCACTGCCAAGTATTTGCGAATAAATTCCATTATTATCGGAAGCGTATTTCATGATAGAAATATTTGACAAATTATTACGAGTTTGTTCTATTGACGGGTGAAACATTTTACCTCAAAACGACCCTGCAACAGTTTTTTTTTAATTAATTTTTCAATTTGGGTGGTCCATCCGCAACCTCGAAGGCGAGAGATTTCAGAACTATATATATTATTATTATCAACTATGAGGCTGTTAAAATAGTAGTACATGTGTAGGGTTCAGAAATTTGATCATTACTGTCATTCTGCTGTGAGTCTATGAGTAGAGACTAAAAGAGAACGGAAAATACAAGAGCATGCTGCTAAGACATGCGCTGTACGTTATTTTAAAGAGTCTGGTGTTTGCATCCAGTAATAGATATGTGAACGATCCACCGATTTAACGGTGGTTTAAGCAAGAATGTGAGCGAGAGATAACCCGCTTCTATGCACATCAGGCTGTCACGCGTGTTTTCTAAACCTCTCCTGCCTCTGCATTCCAATGTCGTCACCCTAGCAACGCTGCCAGCACATCGCTAAATTCTTGTGTTTGCCACTGATTGGCGCTCCATTCAGAAATTCGGTTGTTTTATTCTTCCTTCACTAACCTCTAAAAGGGGCGGTGCGCAACAATTCTCGTGCTGTCTGCGAATACCGCTTAGAACGAATCCCTGACGTCTACGACCAATGAAAAACGCTTGCGCTTGCACCCCCATGCAATAAATGTAGCAGAAAAGGGAGACTCGGTGGCCGAGTGGGCAACGCACACCCAGCTCGACGAGCGTGGAGCGAAAGCTCGCGGTGCAGAACCAAGGGATCCTGGGCTCGAGCCCCACCCCTGCCCGTTTCGATCATGGATGAGCATCGTACCGGCGTGCGGTCGTGTATCACTACTGCGTGGTGCACGTTAAAGACCCCAGGCTAGCGGTTGTACTGCACTGGCTAAATTGCTCATCTACAGCGAGTGACTCGTCGCAAATTCAAATGGCTGACCAACGACACGCTGTATAAATATCCCCACAACCCAATTATTTTTATCGCTACTGCGTGGTGCACGTTAAAGACCACAGGCTAGCAGTTGCACTGCACTGGCTAAATTGCTCATCTACAACGAGTGACTCGTCGCAACTTTAAATGGCTGACCAACTAAACGCTGTATAAATATCCCCCCCCCCCACCCCCATGTAGCAGAAACAAAATTTAAAAAAAAACAGAACAGCGTTTGCTCCCTGAACTTGCAGCCAGGACACGCGGCCACGTGATCTGGAGCCGACTATATGCCGCCAATGTTGATGCTAGCCACGCGCTGGGGATGGCAAAGCACAGTACACGCGCAGAATTGTACATTGTTAGGCTATACATGGGTTGCACGTGACGTCATATCCTTCCTCGTTTCTAGTTTCAAAACCTGCCGTTATACTTCGTTTCACCTTATGTGCGAGCGAAGGCAAAGCTGGAAGCGCGAGCACGGAAGCTCCGTGCGTTCAGGCTTTGCTCGAGCGCGCAAGCTCGGGACAAGCGCACAAAGCGCTGGTCTCGCGCTTGTGGCTTTGGCTTCGCTCGCACATCAGGTGAAACGAAGTATAATGAAGCTGTGCTCGCTAGTTCCGCTCGCTCGCGACGCTCGTTGTACTGCTCGTGCAATATGCCCAGTAAAGGCTACGCTCGAGGAAGTTCAGCCACCAGAAAGGAGGACCAAATTACGTCAGTGCAACCTATGTATTGTCAGCATTGCCGCGATTAGACACGGGCACGGTGGACATGGGCCACTGCCCGAATGCTTGTCGTGCTTGTCGTGCTTGTCGTGGGTCCCAACTTATGAACCGTATTCAAACACCGTCACTGGGGATACTACCACCCCCACGCTACGTCATCAAGTTCTACGAAGGAGAGAATGAACGAAAACGCTCGCTTTTATCCTTAAAATTATACCGCAACAAATAAATTTCTTGGTCAATGGCGTTACGTGCAAGTATACATGGGTCCCACTAGTGCCGTATCAAAGTAAAAAACAATCAAATAGACGCCTTTCAAAAGTCACGTACCGATCGATAGAAGATAGGAACCATTGCACGATGGCGGAACAACTGCATCGAGGAACGTGCAAGTCATTCCATAAGAGCGAAGGTCGGATCGCGGCCAACACTACCAGTCGCCGAGCCAATCAAACAGTGTCGAAAGTGCAATGTCACTGCGCTCATCAGCTTTTCCTGTCGGGCGTCTTCTTTTTTCTTTCAGTGTGCTGTGACGTTGAGGTTTTAGCACGCCATTATGTAGGGATTCAACAGCTGCCAAGTAAAGTGAAGACACAAAAAGCATACATTCCAATTGAATATCGTTGCACCTCCCCATTAAGCGCGCAACTTTAAAAATCATAACATGAAGTAATATTGATGTGCCATTCAAAGCATGTTAGTATACGACACGAGGCATGATAAGGCCAACATGTTTATCGACAGCCGGCAACGCACGGACGGCTACAACAAGAAAGCGTGGCGCTTTCAGAAAACACACTTCAGCAATCGACAAAGCAGATCCCACTTGGGACGCCCCTGTCTGCTACTAATCAGGCCTGTCTGAAGACAGTAACTGCCCTGAAAGGCACTCTCTTCCTCGGCTCGCCGTAAACCTCTTCCCTCTCTCACAATTTTGGGCAGAGATAGAAAACATATTGAGGAACTTCTTGACATGTTTCTATTCTTTCGGAAACATCTAGGCTAGCAGTAGTTTTTTTTTTCTACTTCCGAACCTTGTTGGTTTTCTTCATTTTCGTAGAGTCTGTTCGTCAATTGCTTCTCCCCGTTTTAGCCATTTCTCCTGCTTGCCTTATTGTTCTTTTTTATCCGAGCGTATATGTTTCGGCAATTTTTTTTATAGCTTTTGTTTCTGTTTTGTAATAGTATCATCAACCGTTCGATGCTTTCCACCATCGTACACAAACAGCCTGGACACGAATCCGGTGGGCCGTTAAGATTGCAAAAAGGGGGCTTGTTCCAGCGTTGCAGCGCACAGTGGATCGAAGTACAACACGATGTTTAGAGGGGAGGTGCTTTTCTCAACGAAGAAACAATTTGGTGAAAGTAATACCAAACCAAAACACAAAAAGAAAAACTGAAACGCAGAGAAAAAATAAAGGCAAAAGAAAACACGACGCGTAGAAAAATAAAATAAAATAAAAGTATTTTGTTTTCGTAATGTCTTCTCCATCTGCTACCACTTTAGAACGAAACAGTCCTGAACACTCCACGAAACACAATCATCATCAGCAACGACCGGAAACAACAATGTCAGAGAGTGCGGAAAAATCGAGCGTGGAAGAAACCGACAGTCAAAGTCAAAGAGCCGAAAGAAACTTGGAAATTTGTTCGTCCTTTTTTCGTTGTAAAGTCGGCCTCTTGAGCAGATATGAATAAATACATGACCAATTTTCTGGAATAAAAAACACTAAAAAACAACAACGGATGGGGAGCGCGGTCAGCGCTGTGGCTCGTGGGGTCTCCGGCGCTCACGCGAAATACAGAGCTCACCATAACTCGACTCAATTGAGCTGCGTCTATCGGTCAAAATGTCCGGACTCTCGCCAAAGACAGTTGAAGCAACATAGACCTAGCTCTACACAAGTTTGTATATTTCCTTGCAGCTCTTGCTTTTATTTCTTCAACTATTGTGGGAGCTGTTCTTTCGAAGGCCGCTTGTGGCGTCTCGGTATAAAGGAATTTGCGCGCTTCGCCAACAGCCGTTCAAAGTGATCGCTCATTCTCTTCCCGCGTTGAGTTCCGTCAAGTTTCCCTTATTTGTGCTTTTGGCGATAAAGCTGGGAGTCGAGCGAACGACGTTTTCTGACATCGGACTGGTGCATTTGACCACACACAGACACGTATGCAGGAATACGAGCGTTACGGTTGGGACATAGCAATAGAAATTGTAACTTTTACAGTGGAGTGATTGAGTAAAGTCTTTCTCTGCGACGTGACCTTAGACGAAACATATATTGTTCGTAATAGCTCTGTCGCAATCACACTCCACCCAATTCGAGCGTTTTTCTTCATTTATTCTTTATTCTACAGGGCGCTACACCGGTAGCAGCCGCCTAAACTCATTACTAATACTGATTCGGAAGTATTTGGTGTGCTCAGGAGGCTGCTGTAATTTCCTATGGTCACTGACAGAGCGAGAACGACAGGGAGCAGTTTCGCCTGTCCCGCCTCCAGCGCGCCCGCCCTACCTTCAATACCGCTTCGGCGTCTCGTAAGCCTCCAAGCGCGCGCACGCGCAGCCTAACCACGGTCATAGCATCCTCTATACTCACAAGGCCTGGCAGTTCGACAACGGAGCCATAGAGTGCCCGGTCGCAGATTTGGAGCGCGAGGATCTGGTAGCACAGAGCATCAAAGAGCCATTTCTCGGGGAACCTGGACGTCAGCGCACAGCTTTTGCAGCGGCGAGGACCCGAAACACACTTTCGGGTCCTCGCGTCTCGCCTCAGCATCTCGCCGCAGCGGGGCGCCAGTCACATGGTTGTCCTCTCATCCGTTGTCCGTTGCCTGCCGCTCCACCTTTTCCGTTTCGGCGGCCGCTTCTCGTGGCGATCTGCCAGGCTTTGTCAGTGTGTAAAAGGCCATGCCACGGTGAAAGGCTACTAGCGCGTGCTGGAGTCTGGGCGTTAGACAGAGACGCCCTGCCGTTTTCTCCCTGTCAGTTACAATATAGCCTGTTATATCGCTCATATATAGTCTGACATATCGTTAATTTCTGAGCGATCGCTTTAAACGGCTGTTGGCGAAGTGCGGAAGTTCCACTATACCGAGACGCCACAAGCGGCCTCCGAAAGAACAGCTCCCACAATAGTTGAAGAAATAAAAGCAAGAGCTGCAATGATATATACAAAATCAAAAGGGTGAAAAACGTGGCAACAGCGAGCAGCTATTTCTTATGCGAGGAAATACGACTGACAAGGCCTAAAGCCGGGGTCACACTGCTTCTACATCAAACAAAATACACAATGGATACAGATACGAACGCGAGTCACCACGAGATCCGTGCTTCGAATGCCGCACAGCAACGAGTTCAAGGAGAAAACTCGGCACGCGGCATTCGAACCACGGATATTGCAGTGACTCGTGTTTGCAGACTGTCTTTTGTATGAGGTATGAGCAGCGTGATCCCGGCTTCATGATAGCTTTATTATCTAACCACTTGGAATAAGCAGATATTAACCACGTTATTTTTTTTTTTTCATTGTCAAAAGTTTTTTAAAGTCAAACTCGAGAGGCATACGCGAGCATCATACCCTGGTCCTGATCAAGAAGAAATATGGGTCGTGGAGGTTTTTCGTGAATTACAAACGCCTAAATAATGTCACCAAAAATACGTGTATCCTCTACCACGAATCGATGACGCTTTCGACAGCTTACAAGGATCCGAATATTTTTCTTCTTTAGACCTGCGATCCAGATATTGGCAAATACCAATACATGACCGAGATTAAGAGAAAACAGCGTTTATTACTTCCGACGGGCTCTATGAATTCAAAGTTCTTCCTTTTGGTTTATGCAACGCTCCAGCCACGTTGGAGAGAATGCAATGGATGTTTTATTGAGGGGTTTAAAATGGCAAACATGCCTGTGCAATTTAGACGATGTTGTCATCTTCTCTGCGACATTTAAAGAGCACATCTCACGATTGCAATCCGTCCTGGAATGCATTAAGACAGCGGGTCTCCAACTTAAGCCTCCGAACGGACATCGCCAAGGAACAACGTAATGATCGAAAACTGCGGAGTATGACCCGACCCTTACAGCATCCTTTGCTACAGAGCAGAGCAGCGAAAATGGAAAATAAGTATGCAATTGTCGAGCGAGTTCTATATCGTCGCAATTATGAACCCACAGGACAATCCCTGCTTCTCATGATCCCGCGACATTTACGCTCTGATGTACTTCGTTCCCTTCATGATGATCCGACTGCCGGACGGTGCGCTTCGAACATACAACCGCGTCCACTCTCGTTTTTTTCTGGTTTGGCTTATACAACAGTGTCCACGGATACGTCACATCATCTGAAGCTTGCCAGCGCCGAAAAACATCTACCCTCACTCCTGCAGCCTATCGGCATCCCATTCAGCTCCCTAGCCACCCATTTGAGTGTTGGAATCGACCTCCTTGTCCCTTTTCCTGAGTCGACACACTAAAAACGATGGATAATCGTCGCCGTTGACCATTTGTCGCGATACGTAGAAGAACCCAGGCTCTCACGGCACCAAATGCAGAAGAGGTGGCCTCGTTTCTTCTGCACAATACTGTTCTGCAACACGGATCCCCCAGAAAACTTGTGAGCGATCGAGGGCGTGTCTTTCTATCTACAGTCATTCAGCACCTCCTTCAGCATCGTTGCACATTCCATCGCACCACGACCGCCTACCACCCTCAAGCAAATGGGATGACTGAACGCTTTATTCGAACCCTCGCCTTGATGCTAACAATGTACATTTCCAATAATCAAGACAACTGGGATCAAGTTTTGCCGTTTGTTACTTATGCTTACAACACAGCCATCCATGAAACTACGCACTATTCCCTATTTCACTTAGTCTACGGTCGGGATGTAGCAACGCCCCAAGACACGATCCTTCCAAGCGTTTCCGAACCTTCATCTGACTACGTAAAAGACGTTCTTCACCGGGCGGAAGGGTCCCACCAACTCGCTCAACGCCGCACACTTGCTTCTCAGCAGACACAGGTCATCCGTTATGACGACAAGCACAGACATGTTAACTACTGTGTTGGCGATCTTGTTTTAGTCTAGTCACCCGTTCGTGTTGTTGGACGTTCAGAAAAACTTCTCTCGCAGTATTTTGGACCATACCGGATTACACTGCAGACATTTGACGTCAACTACGAAATCAGAACGTTTGACGCCTACTCCAGAGGGTCGTTCACGGAACAAGGATATCGTCCATGTTTCTCGAATGAAACCATAAACCATGCGTTCCGACAACGATACCCATCTTCAACCCGTACCTTCACCTTCTCCAGAGGAGGGGGTAATGTTACGGTTAGATTGCAATTACATAATTTGGTTATACAAAGTACGACGAAGTAGCAGCGGGGATTAGAAAGAAGAAGTTGTTCGTAAATAAAAGATCGAACTGACAATACCTGGTTGCCGTGTCCTCCAAGTCCTTTCACGCCCTATAATATTATCATTATTTTCCTGCGAGCATTATATCGGGTGCGATACAGGTGCTTAGGAGGCTATATTCATTCACAGCTTAGGAAACTCAGGGTTTCACCTATTTTGATCAGGCATCTTGCTTTACGATTCGTTTTGCGGCGTTCCTATTGACTGATGCTACAGTTTAAATGGACTGTGGAGCGATAAGAGCATGCTCTGGGCACACCGCGCCCATGCGTTTCTGAAGGGTTCAAAGGCTCTAGTGCATTTTTCTTGGTACCTTAATCTTCGCAGTGTAACGACAGGGCAACGTCAACGATTAGTTTCACTGAAAACTATCAACCCAATTCCCAGATGAGGAAAAAAACACCAAAAACCTAGGTTGGGTGACCTGGTTACACCTTACTGCTATTTGTATCTCCAAAGCAGCGGCGCCACTCAGAGAAAAAGACGAGAACCTCAGAAAAAATGAGCTAACTTTTGTTTTTTTCTAATGTGCAGCAAGAAAAAAAAACTTTATTTTTCGAGTGGCGAATACGTGAAATAGAGGAACTGAGAATAGATACGCGAGGTTGGAGTTGTGAATAGTGCCTAATTTGCGAGATAAATAATTTTATATTATTAAACGTCAACCTCAAACGCCCTCCTCAAAATTGATTTAAGAAGGATAAGTTGATTGTACACCAAAACGGTCACGCTATAAAAGGATGGAGTGTTTTCTTGTGTTTTTTAGGCATAGGGAATACGCTTTTAACAGAAGCGCCCATCCCAGAAATATGTGCGTACGTCCGTCTATCTGCGTATTTCCCCGCTAAGTTTAGCGAAGGAAAATGAAGTTACGTGACATCATGGTATCATGTGACCTCATGATATAACATCGTGACGTCACGTTACGTGACCACGTCGCGAGGACGTTAGGTACCGTGACGTGAGGCTACGTGAGGTGAAATTGTTCGTTTATTTAGCGAGTAAATTAGTGACTATTATGTTCATCACTTTACCAAAGGACTATGTAATGTACTCCAATCAAAAATACACTTTCACTCGTTCAATATAGCCTTCCATGCATTATAGAACCTTGGAAATAAAAGTCGGTGGTAAATTGTTTTTTCTGCCGTGATTTTTGTGATAGGTGTACTTTGCATTTTTTATTTGATTTTATTAGTCTTTATTTCTTTATTTATCTTCCGGTGTTTTTGACAACCAATTGGCACTTGGCCAGTAATAATGAGTAAGTGGCGCGCAGGAGCCTCAGCGATGATCCGATGGCCGATATTGAATTCAGGGTTTGAAAACCTTTTCTATAACCTCCATAAATAATGCCTTTTAGCGAATTTCAAAAGACTAGAAAGAAAATGTCGAGACGTGAATGTTTTGCCCATAATATAAAAACCACAAACACGGCTATACTTTTTAATATTTTCTTTTGCCAGAGCGCCACCAAAAAGATGCATTACAAGTGCAACTACGTAAACATTGTGTTCCTGTGTATAGTATACCATTAACCATTCCAGCGAGGCCGTTCAAAACTTTGGAAACGATCATCATTAATTCCAGATTTAGATGGCGAACAAATTGTTTCTCTGCGCTATGACCCTGCATGATAACATGACTTGAATCATAGTTTCTTTGGCTTCCTTTCGCTGAAAAACTTTCGCTAAAAAACTAAGAGCTATCTCGTATTTCACCTCACTTCACAATTGCAGTGCCAGTCCCTAAACGCAGATATATACTTCTATTTTCATAACCTTTGAAACATTAAATGTTAGACAAGCATTTACCATTTATCTTTCTTTTAAATAGTGTTTCTTATATTAAGATACACGTGATACACTTTCAGAGACGCGCGAGAAATCACAAGCCAACGAAAATAGCTCCTTCCTGCATGCGATATTTTGTGTATATAAATAATCACGTACGTCCTACGCGAACCGTTTATTCAACGCTCCCCGAAAATGTACATGAAAAAAAGGCAACTCCCTCCAAGATTTTCTCGAAATCGTAATTTTGCCAGCCACGGAAGCCACTTCCGGGACTTTAAATCTTTTCCACCTCAAATACGCTCGCTCGCGCGCGGGCGTGCACGAACGGATGGCAGATCCAAGCTTGACTTGCGCTTGATTTAGAGAGATGAACGCTCGCCATGAAGAAAAAAACTCTGAGATGTCGCTGACAGACGTCCTCCAAAACTTTTAGTTCGGTAAAAGAAAAAAAATACTTTTCAAAATTAGTGAAATCGCGTGAGGAACTAGATTACTAATTTTGGCAGGCGAGTCTCTGCTCGTGCTAGGCTTTAATACTGAAGCGCGCTAGGCGATATATCAAAGGAACAGCAGACGGAAAAGTCAGCGGTGTCCTTGCTGTTTTCATTTGAAATGAATGAAAAGAGCTGTCTCGGATAATTCAAGTGTTTAATGAGAGCTTCGTCGAGGCGAGAGCTTTAGAAGAGATGACAACGTTCTTCGGCTTTGTGCGCGCCTCGGCGCATTCGCCTTTCGTCTTGTTTCGAAGCAGCTCGTTAGCTTTGTAATTGTCGGACGGAGGAAAATATTCTCTCGTATACTCATTTGCACATTGTACAACTCGGGCGTATCGTACAATATGGAAACAGGTTTTCTTCTCGACGAAAGGAATAATGCTTAAATTTTCTGATCGGTTGAACGCGCGATGCTAGGCCGGTGGACGCAGGATACCAAAACTGCCTAACTGAACATTGAAGGATGATACGCGTGTTTATCATGCCGGGCACACTATAGGAAGGGGTGAATTTAGGAGGCATTTCTCATTCCCGAAACTATGCTAAAAACTCCTATAATTAATTCAGTGCTCGTTTGACTGTTTAGAACTGCAAACTTGCCTTGCGCATTACGCAGGTTGAAATACCATGGCCTTTTCAGTGATGACCATTGCAATCAAAACAAAACAGCTTATAGTTTCATTGACTAATATTCATTCCTGCGTCACATTTTGAATAATTGTGTTGTGTGTATGTTTTTTACTGTCGTAAGTTAGTCAGCCCCAAGAAACGTCTGGTGTCTCAGATGGAGCTGAGCAATATAGGCGGTGCAGTACAACTGGCTAAACTGGTCATCTACCGCTGAGACATATTGTGTCTCAATATACACCTTGCACATACTGAGCCGTATTGCGTTTGTCCCCGCTTTCTTTCGTGGTCTCCGGTTTTTTCTCAAAAATGTGTAACACCAACCAGCTGCCTGTTTAGTTACTCTTTCTTCAAACACACATATATTTATTCTTCGACGTTTCGGCCGGAGTCCGGGAAGGCCGGACTCCGGCCGAAACGTCGAAGAATAAATCGTCCGTTCTTGCTGTTTTTCACCGAAGGTGTTTTCTTCCCAGTTATATATCCCACGCCTTCGGCCTCCCGCCACCATGCCCGCTGTATATATATATATACACATATGTAGATATACATATATATATATATAGATATATATATAGACATACATATACACATATTTATCTGTATGTGTGTATATATATATATATATATATATATATAACGGGCAAGGTGCGGAGGCCGAAGGCATAGCAGGAAGAACCCTTGGTGGAAACAGCAACAACGGGTGGTTTATTCTTCGACGTTTCGGCCGGAGTCCGGCCTTCGTCAGGAAGAACTTTTACAGATGAACGCGGGTGGTATTTATACAATGCTACGGTCGAGTCCAAGTTTCAAAAGCGGCGGGATGACGGTTGGAGTTTCCAAAGAAGCGTAGGAAGAGTTCCAGATGGGCAGAACGTTTATACAATGCTACGGTCGGGTCCAAATATCGGCGGGGTGACGGTTGGAGGCTTTCGTCGAGAGGGCAGCGTAGGGCAGTTCGTATCCGGAGCGAAGAAGCTTGACGGTCGGGGCCAAGGTTTCCAGGACGGCGGGATGACTTGGCTGCTAGCTTGAGAGTAGGGCGCAGGTTGGCTTTGTGTCCGGGCGGGCAGGGGTGACCTGGACGGTAGCGATGCAATGGAGCCTGAGAAGTACACGCGCATAACTAAAGTGCTGTCTCAAAATATAATACATATATATATATATATATATATATATATATATATATATATATATATATATATATATATATATATATATAAGTACAATCTCGATAAACGGAACCTGGAAGGACCAGGAAAATCTGTTCCATTTATCAGAGTTTCCATTTACTGAGAGTATGTAGTGTAGGTACACTAAATGTTGAAGGCCAGCTTAAATGCTGTTTCCACAAGTGCACAATTTGTAAAACACCAGCAAGTGAATGTTGAAGGTAAAATAATGACAAAAACACCAAATTGCTGCTTGTATATTCACACACAAACCGTGTAAAAACTCGAAGCAATATTCATGTTCTCCATTTCCCTCTTTCCCTCGCTCTCCAGGGCGTCTAAAAACAATCACTCGCACAGAGTAGGAAAAAACGAGGAGATCTTTGGCTTGTTTAAGATCCAGCAACCTCGTCTTTCGAATGACGTCGTCCGGTGACGGGAAGGTTCTCACTCCGGGCTCTTCTTAGCCACAACACCAAGCACTTCTCAAGCCTCCTCGTGTTCGGGGAGCCGCAGCCTCATCCTCTTTGGTCCAAAATTGCGTACTGCTGAACGCACTCCGCAGCTTTTCCTTGTCGTGAAGCGGAATCCTTGTCAGGCCACTTTTGTGGAGATGGGCGGCTACTTCGTTGCAAGCGCCGTTTTCGTGAAGCAACCGCTATCGAAATCATTAATGACTTCGATCTTTTTTTCTAACGGGAGCGCACGGTGTTGTCGCTTCGTGGCCGCCATCGCAGAAAAAAGGACACTAGGCCTAAGATGCAAGCAGAAGTCTTGAGCTGGTGCCTACCCAACATAGCCAGCTATGCGTAAAAAATGATAAAGAAACCCCAAAAAACCATGCGTACATGCTATTTTTAAAAATAAAGCTAATAAATATTAAGAACTTTTTTTTAATACTGTTTTATTACTACTCAAGAGGTATTTTTCTTTCGCGATAGCGAAAAATATGTCGGCTACAAAGTTTCGTTTTCGGTTCCGTTTACCCGGAGGCGCGAGAATTTGAGTTCCGATTAAGGGGATTACTTTTTCCATTGCATGAATGCAAAACCAAACAACTCCGAGATAGCTGTTTCTGTTTGCCAACAATTCCGTTTAAGCGATTTCCGTTTAATGAGATTCTACTGTATATATATATAAAAAAAATATAAAAAAAAATATATATATATATATATATATATATATATATATATATATATATATATATATATATATATATATATATATATATATATATATATATATATATATATATATATATATATATCAGGGTGTCGAACCGGAACCGAACCGAACCGAAAACCGGAACCGAACCGGTATTTTTTCCGGAACTGAACCCGAACCCGAACCGTTATATTGTTATCGCGATGAACCCGAACCGGAACTGAACCGGAAAAAAAATAACGGTTACCGGCTCATGTCAAAACGGTTCGGCCACGCGCTGTTGACAATGAATGTGCTATCAATGCCATTTGTTTTTTAAGTGCCGTCAACTGACACACACCTCGCTTACATATTTTTCTTCTCCACTCAGTCTTAGGAATATAAACGCTGCATCCATGAATCTTGACAAACGCTGCATCCATGAATCTTGACATAGGAACCAGTATTGCGCTGGTCGCGGCTTGCACGGAAGAAAAAGAATTGGAAGGCTGTGCAAAAAAAAAAAAAATCGCGTCACGGGATTTCATTTTTC
The DNA here is from genome assembly GCA_037355805.1 of Ixodes ricinus. NCBI lineage: Eukaryota > Metazoa > Arthropoda > Arachnida > Ixodida > Ixodidae > Ixodes > Ixodes ricinus. The sequence continues at coordinate 49,651 of JAZHYW010013254.1, read as the reverse complement.
TACAATCTCGTAAATCCTAAATGCTGCTGTGTGCTCATTTCATAACACGTTTCTAGAACGTGATGTTGCAATTTTTTTTATTTTGATGTTGTTATTTTGATGTTATTTTGATTTTGTTATTTTGATGTTGCAATTTGTCATTTATAATTTCCGAACCGGTTCGCGAACCGGTTCAGCGCTCGAACCGGTTCGCGAACCGGTTCGCGGATCGAATTAATCGAACCGGAACTGAACCGGAACAAAATAAATTTACCTGAACCTGAACCGTAACCGAACCCGTATTTTTTCGGTTCGACACACTGATATATATATATATATATATATATATATATATATATATATATATATCTCCTAAAACTGTCAAGAAACCTACCTTGTTTGTTTTTCACAGCCCATGGATCTGTCTTGGTGTGTGTTCAGCGTCGGAAACGTCGACTAAAATCCTCCTGGCGATTTTTCCAACGCTACCCTTTGCATCTCCGTCTTCTACGCCTTCGGCCTCCTGGGGCCAACATGCCCCTATATACATATATATATGTATATGTACATGTATATATATATATATATATATATATATATATATATATATATATATATATATATATATATATATATATATATATATATATATATATATATATATATATATATATATATATATATATATATGTAAGTCATAAGATTATTAGTTTCCTGAATAGGTATGCTAAGCATTTCAGGTCCAGTGACTCAAAGCCAGCCAAACTCCCGAGCAATTTAACAAAGTGTGGTAACGTTTGACGCTGTTTATCGCTTTGACATTAGTGGCGCCTCAGCGCATATTGGCTCGTAAAACAAAACGAAATGACAAGCACATGATACATGGTAAAAAAAAAGCTCAGGCACATTTCCAAGTAGTCGACATGCCTGTTTCTTTTTCTCTTTCTTTTGCGTGTTTATTTTTTCCTTTGTTGTAGGCCTCTTACAGATAATCACTTTTTTGTTATTCATTGCCGCCACAACACAGTGGCCCGGCAAAATGCAGTCGGTCGACCAGCTCTTGCCTCTGCCATTCGTGTTTTGCAAGTGCCTATGGCTGTCTCGTCTCATGCTTACTTGATCGGCTATTTATTGCCAAGACTAAAATTTATTTAACTTGAGAAGTCTAAGGGAGGAGGGGGAGGGGGGGGGCTAGGGAGGGCCGCTATTGTTCAGATCTAGAAATAAAATCAGTGATTTGACATTGTGCGAGACTCTCCAATATTTCATGCCATGTTTAGTGTCGTAGATTATATACTTTCAAATAGGCCCTCCGGCTAATTTTAGGCGAAAACAAACGCTCAATTTTCAGGCCGTGACTAATGCAGCGATTTTCCGTGACTCTTCAACAGGCGAACGAACGCCCAAATATTTATTCTTCTATAGAACACTCCCGCTTGTCTCGCCCGACGTTCTGGTAATAGGAGAGCTTTAGAATAGGAACCCCCAAAGCTTGGGGCCCCCAAGGAAATAGGAGCTCATCACCGTGCATGCGCCGAACACAAACTCTGTTCTTGGGTTGGCGCTCGCCCTAACGCAAAACGGGAGAAACAGCGTGGAGCCCCCAGGCCGGGTTGCCTCGGCAAACATGGCAGCGCCTTTCCGCTCGATTCAGAGCAAACTCCTCATGGTCGCTGCAGTATTAGCCACTTACGTTGCCAATGAATGGTGTAACCGGCTTTCGCTTTCCTTTTATCTCGCTCACGTCACAAAGAAAGATCGGTGGGCTCGCCCCGTTTTAAATTTCGTCCCTGATTCTGGCCGTTCCTAAGCCTAAAGAGACGCGGTAACTGTTGAAGTGGCAACTTATCGCTACACCGTGGCTCCAAGCGAATTTCGTTCGTGGCACGTTACCTGTAGCTTAAGAACGAGGCATCCAAGTCAGCGCCCAGATCTAAATAAATCAGCTGCTCGCAGTGTATCCTCACTCGCTTTCGTCTCAGTTTAGGCAGAGTTAAGGCATAAATCTTCGCGACAGACGGTCAAAGCGCACGAGAACGCCCAAAAACTCCGAGAACGAGCGGCAAATCAGAGCGCTACGGATTCGATTGTTTTGCTGAATACAGCCAAACAACATTTATATTGATTTTAGATTGTATCTGCTTTAGCCGGCCTGATTGGAATTTATCTTTACAAATAAAGTCCTGTTCACACTTTTGCGACCGGAGCACGACCGAGAGAGACCAGACCGGTTTTTAAGTCTTTCTTGCGATCTCTTAGACCAGCTCCGCTGTAGCGCATCCGGTCCTAAGAGATCGCAAGAGGCTTAAAAAACCGGTCTGGTCTCTCTCGGTCGTACTCGGTCGCAAAAGTGTAAACGGGTTCTTTATTTGTAAAAAAAAAAAAAAATTATTTGTTAAGCGCACATGTTTTACGTTTTTTTAATATTTTTCTTTTTGAAAATTACGCTTTTTGGCAGCATTAACCTATAAGGGAAACGCCTGGCTGCGCTGCGTTGCGAAACTCTTATTCTATGAACCGTTGACGCCAACCTTGTTACGTTTGGGTCCCCCAATTTCTTAGGGAACCCGAAACGTTGAAGCCCCTATTCTAAAACTCTCTTAATATCTGGGACTGTTTCACTTCAAACCCGAACGCAGCCAACGCATGCGGGAGAGAGGTTCGCCCGTCATTTGTAGTTGTGGTGACATCAGAAGGCCGAGCTTCTGATTAGCTCACTCGAAGGATAGTGGGTGACCTCAAACAAACATGCCTTGAGGTCGACCCACTTTTTCCTTCTTTCGGAACCAATCAGAGCTTGGCGTTCTGACGTCACCACAACCTCTGCAAAAGAAGCAGACGAACTGGCGCTGGCTGCATACATTATTTCGACGGAGCCAATCATGTAGCGCAAAAAGGGCATTATCATGATGCTCGTTTTCTTGTTATTTTTCTTTTTCTTGAGGGAGAAGTTGCTATCAATTGATGAACCAACTACGCCATAACAAACAACCAAAAAAAAAAAAGGCAGACCGCGTCACATTTACCGCGCGTGATTGACCTAGTCGGTGGTAGCAAGCGCACAAAGTTGCTGCGCGCGCCGAGGCGATGCGCTTTTGGCTCTGGTTGTTTGGCTCTATCGGATTGTAAAAGGCGGTCGGACTCCGTAACCTCAGACAAGCTACATCCTCTGTGCAAAACAACTAGAATATACTACCTTGGTCAGAACTAAACTTGAATTCGCTTCTTCCATATGGTCACCGTGGCAGTCATACCTATCTAACAACCTGGAATCCGTTCAAAGCAGAGCCCTCCGTTTTTGTTTATTCCGACTATTCTTACGCAAGAATATCAGGATTTCGCCAATCAGCCAACCTTGAGACTTTTCTCACCACCGTGAGGGTGTCTCGTCTTTTCTTCATCGGATCTTTTATTACAACAGTCATCTCAGACAGAGTTTCTGCTATCGCCTCCTTACCGCATCTTCCCTCGTCTCGACCATTCTGTAAACTCCGTCCAATTTCATCGTCAACCGTCAATAACCAAATGTCTACTTTACCATTGGCCATTGACGACTGGAACTCGACGCTTGGTTAGAAAAGAATAAGCCATGAGCTATTCTTTCTAACCATAACTAGATTGCCGCGTGTTTTTGTTGATAAATAGTTGTGTTATTTGTTTGCTTTTAGCGTCTACCCCTTGTATAATGCCCCTGGGCCCTCAAGGAATAATAAATGATGATGATGATGATGATGATGATGATGATGATACGAACCTCCTCACGCCTCACTTGTTCTTAAAAACACCGAAGTGAAGAAAAAGGGTTGCTTACGAGCCCAACGTTTTTTTGTTTTTTTTTTTGTAAATTGCGGCAAGAAAATACAGGTGGACATCAAAGAGTGCTTACGTACGTGCGTACTATAGCAAGGCGAAATCATTATAGTCCCGCGGGAGAAATGTTTTCCAGTGATGTTTTACACGTATTTAGACGACGTTTCGGACGACGTCGAGGACAATGTTCTAGAGATCGACGCAAAGTACGTCGTCAACGACTACCTCGAAGACGACGTCTACTACGACTTTTAGGACGACCTCAAGGACGACGTGCGCGCCAAGGACGGCATCGTTCCTGAGCATAAGATTGAGGGCATGCTGATGACGTATCTTTATGGCCATCTTTCGGGCACAACGGCGCCAGTTTTTTCGCACATTAGACAAGTAAGGCTTTCGCCTTAAAAATTTTAGTTTGGAGCTATATTTACGTCGTTAGACGTAATTTAGTTGGAGTTAGCCCCGTTTTAGGCCCCGCCCGGTGCTTACAAAACCTAAGACCTCTTTCTCTGGCTCTCATTTGGCTAGGAGCGACGATTGGCGCGTGAAATGTTGGCTGCAAACTTGTCTCTCGGCGCCCTAAGTAGTATTTTCATCGACAATATGTTGTTGTGTTTCAGAAACAAAGAATCTAGATAGGTTCATTATTGTTTTACAGAAAATATCCCGAGAGTCGCTTTTTCCGCTTCGGCTTCCAACGATAACAGACATTGGCTGCCGGCGTCTCCGGAGTGATCAACGAGAGCAGCTTGTCGAGCTCGTCTGCCTTAATGAGTCCGAGTCGCTCTGCCTTCACCCGAGGTGTTTAGGCGAAGATCTCTCCACCGGATCTAGCTTGCAGCAAACAACTGCTCGCAAGTACAGTCCTTCGGAAGCGCTGGTGGTCGTTACCAGGCGGTTGCTTGGGTTCGTAGCGGCGGTAGCGGGACTGGTCGTAAGCCTAGCGTCCCACTTAAACCACGTTGGCTGATCTGGCTTGATTTGTGCCTTTTGCGCGTGGTCGATGCTGAATGAAGATATTGGTTCCCGCAGAAGCGGCCCCGCTGCTCAGTAGAACTGTGCGTGAGCCGTTGCGACTGCAGCCAAGGTTCCAACACTGAGACGATGCCGACACAGGTGAGGAATTTGCGCGCGAGTTGGCAGCAGGCCATTGGAGCGTTATCCGGCTCTCGCATCGAGTTTGTCGAAGGTTCAGTCCTTGTCATTTCGCTTTCGAAAGGAAAGTAGCTCTGCAAGTTTTGCAGTGCACTCCTTGGCTTGCCAATGCGAAGCATTATATATAGGCCGCGTTTTAGCTGTGCGCCATGACGCTCACCCACCTTGCTCGCGGATGCCACGCGAAAAAATAACTACGAACCGAAAAGCTGGAAGGACTACATATTTATCTTGCTGACTTTTTATTCTTTTAGTCCTCTCGCTCGCTTTTACCGCACATCGACAGGCGGTGACGCATGTGTTTCGAGTGCGTGGCTCGTGCATGGTCGAGCGCCAGAACGCCGCATTCGATTCTCGCGTCTTGCGAGCGTTGCAAACGCTTTTAGACGGGAGTGCGAAATAGCAGACAGACGAAGGGGAAAACGGACTCCGACGCGTAGCTTTTCGTGTCTGCGTCTCTGCATGGCAGACGACGACGGCGGTGTGGAACAGCAGACGAGGAGCCGTTTGTCGAGAGAGTTTGGCCATACATTGGTTTGAATAGGCGAGCATCTCGGGGCCAACCACAGGCCGCGAAACAGCCTCTAGCGGTGGTCGTGTGCTCTAAATTTGTGACACGACTATACTTCGTTTCACCTCATGTGCGAGCGAAGGCAAAACTGGAAGCGCGAGCACGGAAGCTCCGATGCGTTCAGGCTTTGCTCGAGCGCGCGAGCTGGGGAGAAATGCAAAAAGCGCTGGTCTCGCGCTTCTAGCTTTGGCTTCGCTCGCAGATAAAGTGAAACGAAGTATAATTTGAGCCGTGCCGAAGCGGGACTCCGCGTCTCAAGACGCTCGCGCACCCCACCCTTTGCACTGCTTTCTTTCAGCCAGTCTCAGGACGCTGTTCTAGCAGTGCAGACAAAGGCGTGGGCACGAGCGCGTGGCTTTGGAAAGTGCCTCCTATGCACGAGGTCTCGTAGCAAAAACAAAAGCGTTTCGCTGAGCTAGGCTCACGCGCCTGTGCCTTTGTCTTCACTGCAGACATTTGTGAGATGGAGTAGAGGTCTCCTGATTGGTCGACGCTGTGTCACAAATTTAGTTTACGCTCTAAGCGTGGGGAATCTTCGGCGCTGGCGGCGGCCTTTTGCTCCGCCTATTGTCCAAACTCTCCTAATATACGGCCTGGCAGACGATACCGGAGGCTGTCGCGCGTCTGCTTGCACGATCATACTTCGTTTCAGCTTAAGACCAGGCGCAGCCGAGAGCCACAGGCGCGAGCTCCGGGCTTTCAGCGTCCCTGCCGAGCATGCGCGCTCGTGCCGTGCAAGCACTGTTCAGGGCCACTTGCTCGCGCTCGTAGCATCGGCTACGTCTGGACTTAGGCTGAAACCAACTATAGCAAGCGGTGCCAGACTCCCATACTAGGCGCACCGCATGTCGGGAAGATGGAGACAATAGGCTTCCGAGCATGTTCTGGTCGAGCAGCCAGTCCAGTAGTAATGGGCGGGGCCACTGATCTGGTGTGCGGGGCTTAAAACTGGCCGTGACATCCACCTAAATTGCGTCTAACGGCGTAAATATTGCAGACATCAAGCTTTTTCATGCAAGAATCATAAAATAAAATAAAAATACGTGTCCCAGTTATGCCCTTCAAAAGCAACGTTTTCACTTCACCATTCCCTTGACGTTACGTTAATCTCACTAATTATAGAGGGTATTTACTGGACGCCTTATTTGAGGGCCATGTCAAGAGCGCATGCTCATAACCAGCTCACATCGACAGGGTGCTACGAACTTCAATACTGATGGTGCGGAATGCTACGTTGCAACATAACTGTGGATAGCTCGCTCTCAGCCCGTCACTCAGCAGTCGTGCACACAGCTATGGCCGCCTCTAAATACTCCTAATAGCACTGTGACAGGGTGAGCATCAGTATTCAATAATCTATCAACGGCACGCCTCAATTTTAATTGAGAGCTTCTTGATCTGATAAAAAAGGCGTGTCAATACCATCGAAGATTGGTGTCTACAAGGTGGAATCAGAAAAACGTTTTCTTCGAATGTAACAATGTTCATGTTCTATAAGTCATACGAATATATAAAAATCGCCGTTTATTTTAAATAGTTGTGAGTTCTTCTTCTTCGAAGATGACTCTGAAGGAACAATTGTGACTCAATGAAGACCGTCATATCTCTAACGACTTACTGGACCTCCCTTCCTATACGCCTCTGCGTCTCCACCACATATCGAGTATGAGCCTGCTCCTTATATTAAGAAGCCGTAAAAATTGGAAGACATATGGAGACCTGTAACATTCAACATTTTAAGTCTACCTGCTATCGTGAATAATTGATTTGCGCATGGCGAAAATAGGAAGGTCTGCAAAACTACTACCTGACATCTTCATTTTTTTTTTTCGAATGGAGTGCCTTTTTAAGTGTAGAGTTGTTGTAGATATAATGTAGAAAGTTTCAAGTAACGTTAAGGGAGATATGTCTTACCTGATGAGTATAAAACTCTCAGTGCGTCTGAAGTTTCCGTATTCGATTAAAAATAAAAAGAAGCATAAAATTAATCCGCATTTCGAACATTCAAAACTACTAGGTGTAGTAGAAAAAACTATAGAGGGAGGGAGGGGGTAAAAATACAAAATGTGAGTATTTATATAATGCAATCCGGATGCCGCCCAGTATTCGTATTAATTACCACTGCAACAAAATGTTCAGATTGACATTAACCCCGTTTAACTCTATTTTGTTTTTGTGTAGAACTCAAAGCGGTCTTCACGGATACATTTATTTTACTTTCTGAAGTAATAACAACAAGTAACACAATCCTATTCCCAACTGGAAATCCGACTACATACATACAGGTAACAATAGTGACTTTCACATTCGTTTACGTTCTGAGTATTTTACTTATTTCTAATGAAAGCGGAAAGAAATGAAAAGCCAGCCCGTGTCAGAAAATGCTTTTACATCAGCTTTGGATGAATGTCCTTGAAGCGTGTTCAATATAAATGCTAATGTAATTTATTAAAGTTCCGCTCTCTTCGATCGTCGGCATTTAGTTGTCGTCGGCGAACGCACTGAGTTACGTTTTTTTGCGGTATGCATTCTTCTCATATTTTCTCACGGCTAGAAGACCGACGCGCATACGAGCATTTCGGGAGAAGAAGCACCTGCCACAATTTATCGCGAAGTAATGCCGAGCTTGCTCTTTTCCGAGAAGTGCTAGCGTCGTGCTATTGCCTTTGAATTCTCCGGCGGTATGTTTATTCTAAGTAAAGTTTTGCTAATAAGTCATTAGCACGAGCCACAAACGTATGGCGATCCAAAACTTCACGCTGATGCGGCTTGAGCAATTTATGTAGATATATGTTACCACTTTAAGTAGCAATCATGGGAAGCCACGTCACTGCCGGTCTCATGGTTTCTCGAATGTAGAGCCTCGTCTGGGGGAGTCGCAGAACCTGCTGCTACTCATTTGTACCTGTAGTCCATACCCAGTCGACGCCACTAGAGTTGATGGTGAGCAATCAAACAGCGCCAAAGAAGCACAAGTCCCTAGGCCTTTTTGCATGTTATTGGTTCAGCGATGATAGAATACGTATGCAAACATGACAGACGTCATATTGGATGCCGTGTTTACGCTCTCTGATTGGCTCCATCAGCTCTCAGCGATGCTCGCGTCCGGACTTTAGGTAAAACAAAATATTAGAGTTATGAACGCACGTCTTTCACCTTCCTTTCACCTTAAACTAACCTGAAGTGAAGTACAGCCGCATCCCAGAGAGTCTTCTATCTTACTCTCTGATTATGATTAAAGGACCGGTCTGCGTCTTTATCTTAGAGTTATATCCATTCTCTGGTGAACATTTTAAATGAAGTTTTCTCTTAATCTGCATTGGTATATTAGGTTAAGTGCTGACGTTGTGCTTGGAGGCCGTTCTGAAACGGCATTTTCAAAACATGCTTTGCTTAAGTGCACTATAAAAATGCGTCGCGGGTTCTCCTTCCATTCAAAATCACCAGATAGTCATTATGCACAATATCGACGTCACTATAGCCCAGTTTGCTGAACGAGCGTTTTGATTTGAATGGATGAGCGTAGCAACCGACCACCTTCCTTGCACCGTGTTCAAGTATAAAAAAATAGCGCTTATATTTGGAGCGGTTCAAAACATGCATGTCCTAGGGCTGCTGGACTCAAAATGTGTGCGGCGCAACGCTGAAGTCGACCACTTAAACGTGAAGCACGTTTAAAAATGTTTTTTTTTATTGTTTATATCCGTCCTTTAGTTCAGTTGAGACGATCGTGACAGTAGATTCAACAACTGCAACTAGAGATAGAGGCTCAAGATACCCAAACAAAGATGTGAAGATATTAGTTTATGAGGAAGAATTAATATTTTCATTAAATATTTTATAAAAAAATATTAAAGACGTTTACGTATTCTCAGCAACACCGGAACTAGAGCGCAGCTCTCGAGGAGGAGGAGGAGGAGGAGGCGAGGTACTGGAGGAGAGGGGTATGCCCCACTGATCTCAATGACAATTGTTGATCGCATTTGCCTGCTCTGCGAATGCGGTCACTGGCGGCCATCTTTGGCAGAGTTATATTATTCTACAAGGTACAGCTCCGGCAGCCACTGTCATCTATTCATGGCGGACAGCGTTTTGGCAAGTGTGGTGGCAGGCTATGCCGTCAAAATAGGGTGGGGTGATATTTTGTGCTTGATTGAAATTATTTGACGAAACATGTTGTTGAAACCCGGCGTGAACGGTAGCCCGATCTTTGAGGACCCGGTGAAAGTTTCACAAAATCGCAGCACCGGGGAAAGCAGCTGCAGCACATCGAAGTGTCGCATCGAAAGCAGACGCCGCTACGGAGTCTGCTTTCGATGCGAGCTACGCTGCTTTCCCCCGGTGCTGCGCTTTCGTAGAACTTTCGCCAGGTCCCCAAAGATGAGGCTACCGTTCACGCCGGGTTTCAAGATCTGCTTCGTCGAACAACTTCAATCAAGCGCGTTTAAATATCACCCACGATACAGTGTACTTGATCCACGGCTTTTTTATGTAGCTTGCCGCCATTGCGCCGTCCGCCAGTATCACAACGATGGCCAGGGATGATATAACTCTACCCAAAGATGGCCGCCAGTGACCGCATTCCGGTCCCCAGGCAAAGCTGGCCAAATCATGCGATCCCGCAAATAGAACACAGAGATCAGTGCGGTATGCCCCCCTCACACTTCCCTCCTTGTCTTCTGCTCCCTTCCCACTTTGCTTGAAATTTTCGCTATATTTCCTCTAAATTTAGCTAGGAAATTTTTGCGCTAAATTTAGCGGGATATTCTGTTCAACAAAAATCCTTCCCGCTAAACTTAGCGGGGAAAATATTTCCATCAAATTTAGCCGGGAAATGTTTCCACTAAATATAGCGGGAAAGTTTTCTGCCAAATTTAGCGGAAGAATTTTCCCGCTAAACTTAGCGGAAAAAGTTTCACACTAATTTATTGGAAAATTTTCCCACTAAATTCAGCGGAAAAAATTTTCGCACTAAATGTGGTGGAAGAAATTCCCCACTAATTTGAGCGGGGAAAGATTCCCGCCAATTTAGCGGAGAGATCTCCGGCTAAATTTACAGAGAAAATTACCCCGCTAATTTTAGCGGAACAAGTTTTTTTGCTAAATTTGGCTGGGAAATTTTCCCACTAAATTTAGCGGGCTGACTCTCATTTATATTTAAAAGAAACAATAGCATTATAACAGTACCGACAACATTTTGAAGAAGACCTCAATATTTTAGTTAATACATGTAATGGCAGCTTTTTCATGAATACGTTTTCGTTTCTCATGTGCTGTTGCCCTTGTTAACATTTTTGTTTCTAACGTGTAGTTTTTTCATTGAGGCGTGCTGCAGTTATTTTCACTCTATTTTTAAACCAGCTTGAATATCATAACGTTATAATGCAGGAGTTCAAGCACGTTTCTACACGGCAAATCAAATTCTCATGTGTCTTGCATGTATTACTTTTTTTTTTTTCGCGGAACGAGCGAACGGTGGTCGTTTATGAAGCATCACAAGAGGAACGCGTCTTTTTTTTTTAGAGTAAAGCCTACATACGTGATTAAGCCACGTTGTATCGGTAAGTAGAAGGCAGATGGAAAGGACAAGAAAAGAGCGAAAACAAAGGACTGCAAACTTTGTCAAGGTTGGGTCTCCAACCTGTCACCAGTCAGGAGCGCACGAATCCCGGGGACACCAGCCTCTGGACTGTCGTCTGAATCCGACGTGCGAATGAAATCTGAAGCGGACGGCTAAAAGGATTTGTGCCATAGAAGAAAAGATTCTAATGCCACGGAACTAGTTAAAAACCGCTCGTATCAATTGTCAATCAACTCAGCTTTCGTGTTCTTGAACGTACCTTAAACGCGGTAGCTGTGATTTGAGCCACTCAGGTGTAAACGCAGCGGCAAGCAGACGCTTTCTAAGGCACGAATCGGACGTAGCCTTCATAGAAAAATGGTATATACGCCCTTTCCCCTCACCAGAATTATGTTTCTGTGCAGCTTGACAATTTACGTTAAGTTGACGATTCCCGTGACCTGCTTAATGAGAAGGGAGGTTTGAAGCGACAAGTTAAATATTTTAATGGCGACTAATTTTGTTTTTGCTGCACGCAGTATTTTATACGTATAGTAACTTTTTAAACATATATAGGGAGTTAGCTCTTTGGATGTAATATTATTGCGCTCGCATTTACTTTTGCTAGAGTTGTCATCACTTCGGATTATAATTACTTGTGCACGAAAACTGATAGATGAGAAGTAGGCATTAAACTTATAAATAAAGAAAGTTAGGTAAGTACTTTTTAATTCTAAGAGCTAGAATGATCTGGTGGCATTGTTTATTTATTTGCCCTGTGAGTCATGAGACATTACAAAGGTGAGTGGTAAAAAAGGCAGAATACATTATAACAAAAAACGACACAATCACGGTTCCAAACAAAACAAAAAATAAAAAATGCATTTTTGAAAGTAACTTGGTTCATGGATGGTTGCTATTTGGTTGGTAAGGCAGTTCCATTCCACAGCAGTGCGAGGAATTAAGGAGTGAAAAAAGCATTTGTGCTACTTGGCAGTAATAGATATGGCGGTACGGAAGTCCCCAATATGGTCACATTTGTACTCTTATTTCGCAAACTCCTTATACGTCTGATGAATGTATGAAAAAAATGTATGATGAGGCGTAATGTTCCCGGTACCGAATGAGTAAGTTATCGCTATATTGTTCTACGTAATATTATGAAGTCGGTTCTCTGGAAACGTTCATTGAACAGGTTGGGCGGGTATAATATTGTGAAAGCAAAAGTCAAGTTGCATCGTTTTATGGGTTTTTTGTGGTAACGACGACATCAAACGCGATCAAATTGTGATGTGCCACGGCGTGGATCTGTTCGTGCTCATAAATAAAAGTAGTAACGAGCGGTAGTATAGCAGCTAATGTGCTCCTCCAGATGAGGAACTCTCGAAGCACCAGACGACAAACACCGAAAGATGCGATGGCAGGGAATGAGCATTGCCGGGGGAGTCTGACACGCGCACTGATTGGATTCGTATACTTGTGTCATGTTTTTTATCGTTTAATTTTTTTTCCAGTAAGCTTCGGTTGCGAGACGTGGCTCTCTTTCCGTGAACTTGGTCTACATGACCGTCGGGCGTTGGTAATGGTGCGAGAACAGGGATTATAATCTTATAATCCTCCTTTGGACTGCCAGTCTTGCGCCTGTTACGCTAGTGGTAACCTTAGCGCACTAACGTGTTCACCTCGCGCTATGAATATTTCTTTCGTGATGACGGTGTTCTTTGATCATGCTTAGAAAGTTTATAATTGTAAACTTAAGTTTAGCTTTGCTAATTACAACTTTAATTAACAATTTTTAGTCAATGACCAGATTTATTGTGACGATTATCCCCCGATATTATGTCCGCCTGGCCGTAAACGTTACCAGCACAAATGGCATTAGTGTAGCTTTCGCGACATTTCTAAACAAAACCTGTAAATCTAAAAAATACAGCCTGTTTAAGTTAGACAAATAATTTTATTATACCCTTTAGTTTCGCTAAATATGTCTAATTCTTTTTACTTGTTATCTTATTTTATATGTATTAATCGAAACATTTTCACCCGTTTAGCGCCTCGGTTAAGAGAAGCAAAATATTGTAAGCAGACAAGATAAGAACATCGTCTTCACTTTGATACAATGTTTCAAACAGCAGTATTCTTTGAAACGCAAAAGGAAGCTGATCGAAGAGCGTAGTAAAATTAACAGTTTTAATTTTCACAAAATGTATAAGGAGATGAAATATAGCAATAGTCTCTTATAATCTGCGTATTGATTGACTTTCAGTCAACGAAAGTCAATGCCATTCTGTCATTAAAAAAATCAGCTGGTGGCACATGTCAACAGCGCCTTTTACAAGGTTCCTATTTGTGCCATCGAAATGGCGGGACTAGGAAGCGGTAAACACAAAACTGCCTGAAGATACCGCTTTTTATTCAGACAGACACACTCTTAATCGCCGCAAATGCCTCATTTTCAACAAGAATGTGGAAACATGTATGAATACGGGAGTTTGGAGAAAACGGCGGCATGGACGAGCTGGTTATTCATGTCCCAAAACAACAGCGCACAGTATGGAGTTTACACACAAACACGAGGCACCACTGTCCACAAGAAAGTTACACAGAGTGACACAATCACAGCAGACAGAACACTCACACAGCGCTGGCTCGCAAGTCAATCTATATTGGCACTTCTTTTCTTCTACTCCTTTTCCATGCATTCGTGAAAATTGGCTTATATTTCGTCAACGTGCCATAAAAATTACGTTCATGTCCGTTTATCCTATAGTAGAAAAGATAAGCCTAATTCTTCTTCCTGATAAAGGTGAGCGTATGGAGTGCTAACACATTTTTCGTCATACCTGGAAATATGTTCCGCTTCCACCTCATCTCTCTAGTGAGTTGACTACAGCTTCTGCCCAACACTGTACACCTATCTCAGATGCCGCACATCCGCATACTCTACGGCAATGTAGACCCAAATGTTCTGATTTGTCTCTAGTTATGTTGTTGTTGTGCTCACGGAGTCGATCGTTTAAACATACTCCAGTCTGGCCGATATATCGTTTCCTACAGGAGAGGGTGAAAGGAATATACCCCCTTCTGCGCATCGGAAAGAAACTGGTCTAGTGCTTTTTGTGCAGCTCGCTGAATGTTTTGAATGATTTTTCACTTTCTTGCATAAGCTGGAAAGCTTGTTTGGAGCCGGAGAAGATGACGTCGATGTTGGACCCTGTTTCGCCACTTTTTCAAGACAATGGAAAACGTTGTGAATGTTAGGCAGGACTATGGGTCTGGTTGACCGACCTCTTGGTTTTCGTCCTGATGAAATATTTTTTTCTGTTCTCTGAGTAGGTTCTCTGCCACTGATGTTAATAGGAAGTGGGATACCCTCCTGATGACAGTGCGACAAAGTTTTTGCTGAGAAGCTTGTTTTGATCATATGTTTGAGTGACCTACTAAGTAGATTTTTAAGGCAAAGTTTGACGATGCCCCTCTTAACCAACTTGGAGTGTCCCAGAATTGAAGTCAAGAAGCGGCTTGTTTCCTTGCGGCTCGGACAACCAGCATACGCAAAACTAGACCCATAGTTGAGTCTTACATTCACAACTTTTCCCATGGTCGTTAAAAAAGTGGCGAAGAGGGTCAACATCGACGTCATCTTCTCGGCTCCAAACAAGCTTTGCAGCTTATGCAAGAAAGTGAACAATCATTCACTAAGATTCAGCGAGCTGCGCAAAAGCACCGGACCAGTTTAGGTCCGTGCACATATTTCTTTCCCCTTTCCTGTCGGAAACGATATATCCGTCAGACTGGGAGATGTTGAAACGATCGACTCCGTGAGCACAACAACAACATAACTAGAGACAACTCAAGGACATTTAGGTCTAGATTGCCGTGATTGCGGATGTGCGGCACATCTTGATAGGTGTACAGTGCTGGGCAGAAGCGGTAGCCAACTGATTAGAGAGATAGTGGAAGCGGAACATATTGCCAGTTATGGCGAAAAATGTGTTAGCACTCCATCGCTCACTTTATCAGAAAAAGAATTAGCTTATCTTTCTACTATAGGATAAACGCGCATGATCGTCATTTCATGAACGTTGTAGAAAAAGAGGCCAATTTTCGCGAATGTATGGAAAAGGCGTAGAAGAAAAAGAAGCGCAAATATAGATTGAGTTTTGAGTCAAGAGCTGTGTGAGTGTTTTGTCTGCTGTGATTGCGTCACTTTGTGTGATTGTTTTTGTGGCAGGTGATGATTTGTCTTTGTGACTCGATTCTTGCGCTGTTATTTTGAGACGGGAGTTTGGTTTGAATGTATCGCAAACCAAAGTTTTTCCTTGTAAGACAGACCAAAGTGACCAAGCACTCAGCGTCCCCGGTTGTGGTTTCAGGAAAAAAATTTGACACAAACAGCCCACTTTTTTGGTGGGGCACCTTGAATCTTAGCTATCTAGTTGGCTTCAAGGTTGCAACATGTATTTTCAGCGTGCTTGCGTCGAGTAGACCGTAGTAAAGCCTTAACCATCCACATTGCTTCTTAAATAGTCCCTTGTTGCGCTGTAGTGCCTTTAATGGCTTTTCTCAAAATTTTGTTGTTGGGTAACTCAGAGGTGAATATGTTGCAGCAGAGACGTACGAAAATGTGATAGACCTACCAGCTTCATCCGGTGTTTTCTGAGGGTGTTGTCCAATGCACAGGGAAACTCCATTGCTGGGATGGGGTATTTCTTCACGAAGCTAGACGTTTTCCGTTTTCAGGAGCGCGAAATCGTTCACGAGTTTTGCCAGCACCGTTCAAACGTCTTTCTGTGACTTCCTTTTGGCTGTGGCGCTCCCACTGTCGTCAATACCGGATGCTGCATAGCCATTGTGGCTTTGGGCCTCTTGACCTTCCGGCGGTTGCAGATACGTGCTCGTCGCCGTCTTGGTTTTCTTTGCTTGGTGCATTACGAGCACTTGTATCAATTCCGGCCATTCTTCATCAGCAGTTAGTAGTCATCACTGAAAATAATAATGCACTTGCAGGTGGAACCGAGTCAAACATACACAGCCTACGTTTTTCTTTCGGTGATGACAAAACGTGGAGAATCTATCTGGCGCACGCTTCCTTTAAAATCTCCACCAACTTGAAAGCTTTTTTTTATAAAAAAGGTGGCAATCCAGAAGTAAATACAGAATCCAAAATATTATTATAAAATGGATAATACCTTCATGAAAATAAACAGAATAACAAAACAGTGAACAAAATACAAGAACTACAAATCACCCAGCTTTAGGAAGATCATTACTGAACAATAATAGGACACTCACTGTGTACACCATGACGTAAATCATTTTCGACGTTTAATCTCCGTTTGACGTCGAAGGACATCACCCTCATGCTAAGGTGAGGCTATGCGTCTGTTCTGGCATTGGTGGTGGTTATTTTGTACGCGTACGTGATTAACGCTCGACGTTGCTCTATCATACATTACCAAAACCAAGTCCCACATGCTGGGAGAAAGGCAAATCCTTCACATTGTTTGTGTCGCTCTGTAGATATGAGCTCAAGTATCCGCTTGACTTTAATTATAATGGCAATTTTAAATTGACCGACTCCAACAACTAAAACGCACTAAATAGGAGATATGAAATTACCTAGTTCGATTGGCAGCACCTGAACCCTACTGAAGTATGACTACAAATCGACCTCGTTATTTGTACTAATAACTAGCTTGTTCTACGATTGTTTATAGAGCGGTAAGGTGATCAACTTAAAAGAAGGTTCGCGTATATCCATGAAGATCAAAATTTCACCATTCGATTACAGACGCCATTATAAGATGAATTAACACCCATCGGGAAGTGGAATTATTACACAAACCAAATAAAGGCGTGCGGGTTCATTGTGTTTACACATGGAAACCGGGGAGTATTAACCCTAACCTTAAGTTCACACAACATATGGAGAGCATTGTCGTATCGCGTGGTCATATTGAATTATCTGGGTTGCCTGAACAGTAAATAGTTTAAAAAAAAAAAAAACTCATCATAAATTTTTAGAACTTTTTAATTCTCAAACGCTCATCCGATCGGCAAACAAAAATTCTTCTAACCTATCTAGGATGATTAATCGTATATACATACATATATATATATATATATATATATATATATATATATATATATATATATATATATATATATATATATATATATATATATATATATATATATATATATATATATATATATATATATATATATATATGTATATATATATATATATATATATATGTATCGTCAAAGTATACAACAACAGCAGCAAATTTCCGATGCCAATGAGATCCTTTGCGTTAATGCACTCGACCACTGAACCATATGATAAACATAAAAATGCAAATTATCTTTGGTTACTTAGATCAGAGGCAAAGAAGCTCAAATTAGAAAAAAAAGCCCGAATCGTTAGCTCTTCAATCATCACTATTCACCGCACAGCTTTTATCCGTTGCTGACGCTGTCCTCTCGCCGCTCTTGTGATGTTCACTCCAAGCAGAACTGAAACTAAACAAACCACATCCCATAAACATTGTAGTATTTAACCTATTAATCGATTATATTTTGACAAACAAAAAATGTATTAATTGAAGGCGTTCTACCACGCAGACGTGGACGAGTACACGCTTGTTTGAAGGCAAACTTCAGGTGAAATATTGAACTAAAATATCGTAATCCGAAATATGTGGAGGGCATACATGTCCCAGCCACTTCAACGTCGTTCGAGTGTCAGTTTAGCGCAGCGGAGATTATTTTGAACAATCGAAGTTAAGAAGTTAGCTATTGCCAGCGAATATATGTATACGAACTCCGTTTTGCTTCGCGGCCGAAGTAATCATTTTTGAGTGTGGGTGTCTCTGCATTTCTCAACTACTCATCAAGGTTGATTTAAAATTTGATATTGTACATTTTGCCGTTTATCACACCTTCAACGAAAACAAAAAATTAATTTGGAATTTTAAATCTATTATACATGGAATGAACAAACAGATTAATTCGATTAATTAATCTGATTAAATGGGTAGCGATTAATTGGGTGAAATATTTTAATCGACGCCGAGCCCTTATATGCATACAATATGTGCTGATGTTTGCGCCCTCAGTGTAAAGCGTATGGCTTGTATTAATTCACCTGAGAGAGAGAGAGAGGATAAACTTTATTTTTGAGAGAATAAAGAGAATAAATAAAAAAATAAACTTTGAGAGAACAAACCTGAGAAGGATATATTATTTGAATTTTTAGTGTAATAGGCTATTTAACAGAAAACATAATCTGAAGAAATATTTCAGGTAATATTTTCCGTGAGTCTATATTTGGGGATAATTCGACTAATAAAGAGTCAGGAGTATGTGTTTCAGTCTACATATTGAACACATTTGTACTGGTGATAACGTCGTCTACATTGCTTTTTTATAAGAAAAATAAGGCGTTTATACATCTCGGCTTTCGTACCCTTGGCAAACTCAAACTGTCGTCCAGACCAAATTTATTGTTTTAGGGTTCCACATAAGTCGCAACGTGAATGAAAGTGATTCAACCAAAGAAATGCATCTTTTATCCGGTTGGCATTAGGATAGTGCCTGCAATCGGTAACTAGCAAACTTGAATGGACTCTCGAGCACTCCGTTTATACAAATGTTGTGTTGTGCATAGTGGCTGAGAAATAGAGTTAAAACTCGAATGGCTCCTGAGAACTCCAGGCAACTGCAAGTAGAAAAATACTCGTGAATCCCCTTGAAAGGCCGATCTCCATCTCGGCACTCCGTTTGCCAAGACCCATAGAATTGCGAATGACCCCTGAGCCGGGACAGCATATATATTGCAACCTAAAAGGGCGGAAAAGGATTTTCAGAGAGCACCTGTTCAACAAAAGCACATAAAACTGCGCAATAGTCCCGTTTTTTTCTTGAAAACCGTTTTGGTTACAAAACGCGCTTGTGTAGGAAAGAAAACAGACACAATACTCGGTCACGATCCACCGGGAAATTCACGGACTTTGATTGTGCGCAAGTGCACTTTGATCTAGACTGTTTCAACGCCATCGTTTTCGTCTCTACGCCTTTTGTTGGCCGTCTGCTGGGAAATTGTTTGCGTCTTACTCCACTACTTGAATATAGATCTAATGGGAACATGGTTGAAAAAACCTGAACGACACAACACTAAAAAGTCTCTAACTAATAGAGACTTTTTAGTGTTGTGTCGTTTACCCGCAGTCTCGGGTTTTTTTCAACCATGTGCAATGTACACCAGCTCGTTTGCGCCCTTACATTTTGTTCATTAATCCTAAATGCCATTAAAAAAAAATCTGGAATCCATTTTTTTTATCTTACACGTGCGCAAACACACTTTGACGATTCATATTTGGTCTAATGGAACTGAGTCAGATAGGTCATTACAGTAATACGGGGTTAAATAAAAATCTCTGCCATCAAAAAAAAAAAAATCTGATCACACGAAGTTTTGAGAGTCTACGTAAAAGCTTTCGAATATTTGCGAGGCTCTATATTCCTCATGTCGCTAGCCTGGCCTCTTGTCATTCGTGTATTCATTTGGTTCTCGGGAAGAGGCACCTGTCAAAAAAGCAGCAGCGCTAATAAATGTACAAGCTACGACCTATATCAGGATGCAAGCGCGCGTTTCAAAGAAAATAAAAATAACCAAAAAGTTTCAGCGTCTGATTTAAAAGGTCTGGTAAGGCGTAAAGTCACATCGTCCCCAGCAAAACCAAGCTTCTGTCTCCGATATTTTCTCGAGTGTGGTTCTTCTATGTTGGTGAAGGCTGTGTTGGAACAGAATCCGATCTGGACATGACGCCAAAGAATTGGAATACCATAGCTGAAGAGAAGATGACGTCCTTCTATCAGAGCAACTATTGGGAAATAAAATACAATATGAAGATGCATCTAAATTGACAAGTCAGAACAAATTTCTGGACACAATGATATGTTAATGGTCACGAAAGGTGGAGGTACGCATGAGTCACTCACCAGGCGAAAGAAAGCCACGGATTGTGAAAGCGTGGACAGTGATGCCGGGAAAGTGTACAGTATTCTGATTTCGGCATTCGGCTATAAAAAAACAGAACCAAATTTTAAGTTCAGTTAAAGTAACAAGAGTGGACATACTTTCTTGTAGACTCTTATTGAACCACTCGGCTTCTATTTAAGCCTTTTTAGAAGGTTTATTCCATATATGACAAAAGTAACTTGTTACAGCAAAATTCATTTTTGTTCAATGTTTTTTTTTCTAATTGATGAACTGCCAAGGTGTAAGAGTAACAGTTAATAATACAATGCAGGATTCTTTTAATGCTGAATGTGCATTCAGAATAGATAGGAGACACACCGACTTCGCTCAACGTTTTTCCATAGGGAGTCTGTGTGTATTCTTTGAATATTAGGAAAGACCCCTGACCAAGTTTAGTTTTTGCCGTGAAAGTTGAAAAACCAGCTGCTTTTTATGGACATCTAATGAAATACACGTCTATTAGAATAATGTATATCTAATAATTCACGACGGTTTCGACATTGCGACGATTTCTTGACCAATGGTTTGCAATCATTTAGTGCGTCCACCCATTTAGAATCGAACAGTTACTAAGTTTGCTTTGAAAAGAATAAACTTCTTGTTCAGAATGTTGAGGACTTGCTTCAGGCAAGGTTAAATTTATAGAGTCAACTTTATCGAAGCTTAATGAACAAACCTTGCGATTCAGGAGTTTCAGCAAACGTTTTGTCAATATACGTGCACGAGCACCGCGGAGAATAAATCCCTATTTTTTATTGTCCATCTGTCGCTCGTGCTGACGATTTCATTGAGAAGGTCGTTCGAAAGAGATTGCCTCATTTTCCCTTAGGCCGGGTAATTCTCTTCTCCGGCGAGACGCCACAAGACAAGAAACTGCAGATGGAAGGGGTCAGATGAACCACGCTTGACCTCTGTGTCCTCGAACTGCGCACATGGCGCCAGGAGCCAGCGATATTGATTCCTCCTGTGAAACAATCAGGACTAACTGGATTGTTCGTAATAAAGCATCTTTGCTCTGGTAATACGCTTTCACGCCCACCGAACCGGCGACAATTATACCATTAAAATGATTAATGCAAGCACTTAACGAGCTTCGCATCCGCTTGCTTTCTGCACATCGTGCTTTTCCATTATCCGTTATCGATTATTTTTGTATTACGTCGAAGCCATTCTACCAGCTCCCGTTTTCCCCCTCTCTATACATTGTTTGTGAGTGTTCATTTTTTATCGATAATTCAAAACGATACGCCATCGTTTAAAATTATTTTTGTATACAGTCTTTATTTTTACCGTTGGGTCTGTTTTCCGTCGTTACCCTTTTTGCTATGGATACATAACTTATGCGGCTTTTGAACAGAACTGTTCAGGTATCAAACTTCAAACTCTAAGTAGCAATGTGTTAGAGTAGAACTGCAAAAATAAGTTCAAAAGATCAACAACATTTGTGTGTTTATTTTACTGTCCATCATTATCCTGTGAATAACGTTCGAACCTTTGAATAATATACATTAAAGGCTTAAAAGATCTCCTGATAAAAGTAACATTTTTATGGTGCATCATATCCAGACTCTTACAGATTCCTATGGGTCTAAATGTTCCGGTGAGCAGAGCAAGGAGACAATCACCGCGATCAGAGAAAAAGCGTGGCAAATGACGAGTTTGAAACTATGCTTACAGCTAGGAAGGAAGTCTTCTGTGACACTGAGCTTGATGTTTCATCAGCTCGGATTTTTAATTTTTCAAGTCTGAACACATTTCACGCCTCTTTAGTCACCAAACATTTTCCGTCGATTGCAATGATTGGCTCTACGGATGCTCTGCAGAAAAGTGGACTCGCAGGGGAACGTTAAGACTAAAATCAAAGAGGGACAAACTACACTGATATTATATTGTTGTGGCGGACTTACTATTATAATTTTCTTCTGTTTGCGACAATGCTGTTGAAGAGTATTTCAGATCGTCTTCCAAGTTGATATGTCGACAGCGAAAAACTGAAAGAAAAAATTCTACAACAATAGGGAGGAGAAACCGAGAGCTGTTTACGTCAATGCGCGCGACCAAATGCATTCAGAAATGTGGCTTACATAAAATGCAAGCAAGGGGACCCACTTTATATGCGATCAGATGGTCGTGCCAAATGAGCATATATGCTTATGAATTATGGACTGTCAACATCTTAGCAAGCGGAAATGTGCGACGCATAAAATATCCGAGGCAGTTGGAAGCGGCTGACGAATGAATTCGCCGACTCGCTAAAGAAGTTTTGACTTACAAATGCACTATGGTTGAATGCAAATCTGGAAATGACTTTTTAACTCTGTTTTTGTAGCTCTAGATATTCTTTTAGTTCCGGTGCCAATGAACTTAAACCTATGTTGCCGAATGCACTGATTTAAATAACCCTAACGTTCATTACACATGTACCTACTGCATATTATTAGATTACAATAAAAGGGAGTTTCAACAATAGATGCATAGTGCTCCCCCCCGCCCTAAAAAACAAAACAAAACAAAAAACAAGCGTGTTTGCACTGTTTAGTTTAATTTTTGGAGTGCCCCTAATTTGGGTCGTGTGCAGAAATGGTTAAATATTCCGTTCTAAAAATAAAAATGTCGGGAAGAAATGATATAAACATAATCGCCAGAATATTTTGACTAATATCCACACTCCAAAGCAGTTTATGTTCGAGGAAATACTGCGGATTGAATATAAAAGTGCAACTAGGCAATACAAGAATACACAAAGTTTTGATAACATTCTCAGAACAGGTGACTGAGTCTGAGTAGACGAAAAATAGGGAAAGATAGAGGGAGTTGTGTATCTGTGCGAGCGGAAAGGCATGGCTTGACGATACGTTTTATACGATACACTCTAATATCATTTTTGTCATCGTAACCTGATTCATTCTCAGTGAAACGAATTGCTAGTGGGAGGAGAGAGCAGCGTAGCGGGAACCATGCATTTTAAGCTTATACTAAGAACTCCGGATTTTTACTTGGTAGGAACAAGATCTATACAGTTTAAATTCAACTGAGAATTAAATATAGCGTATGTTTTTTTTTCCGCTAACGTTTCATGAGAAGCAGATGTTGCAATGCTCCCCATCCCATGTGCAGTTTAGCAATAGGTTTAGACTGCAAGCAGGCAACAACGCCGAGGCTCCATTGTTATAAAAAACAGATTATAATTGTAACTATATAATTCAGAGACATACAAACACAACGATGACTTAATCTTGATGGTATGGTGTTTGTTTTGTATTGTTTTCATTCACCTTCTTTAGTACCCAAAGGAGCTCGTCGAAAGCAATACATAACAACCACTAAACTTTGTTTTATTTCAACGGTACTAATTTCTAGAACGCTCTACTACAGTTTCACCGCACATGGGATTTGAAAAGTTAAAGAAATATTGAGATTTGCCTAGCATTGCAAAACATGATTACAGAGGGTAATAGATAACCCCCGGTTGATAAACTTATAGATGTTTGCAAGTAAGGCTCCTGTGCACTGCCATTTTGAACGATTTTTGGCGCCGCGTAACGTTTACGCTATGTTGACGTCTGCCATAGACCGTTCCATTAGGGTCATAGCAGAGAGGGTAGAAGAGAAAAAAATGCACTCCCCTCTCACCCCGCATGTCGTCCGCTCCGCCGAGTGGGCTGTTGGTAGCGTCCGGCTGGCGTGCAAACCGTGTTTAAAATCGCGTAATTTTGGAACTTTTACGCAGATGCGCAGATTTTGTGCATGCAAAACTATGCTAGATAAAAACACTCAAAGGGTCCAATTGCGCTGTTACCTGCGTGCAAATAAAAAAAAAATAGGGAAAACTGTGTCAGATTGGCCGGTCTCTCTGGCGAAAAGTAAATCCGGTTGCTCTACCTTTTTTTTACTATATAAAGTTCGTACTGGTGTAGGCCTTTCGCGACCATGGGTGGAAGTCTCAATATAATAAATAAAAACGTGCTCTCCTGCCGCAATACACGTAGTAGTTGAGGGTAGTACTGCCGGCTGACTCAACTGCTATTTAAGTAGCGGAAAAAAGATATGCTAGTTGATCATTTACAGAAAGAGAACAACAGAGAGCTATAGGATGATTTTGGAGTAGGCATAACTATTCTAAGAACGCGAACCACTTCACAACGGAAGCCACGAGCGAGAGTTCGATGTCTCCATACAGCCCGCCGATACCGCTCAAAGATGGAGAATGGCACCCTCCCGGTTTGTCGTCTGCCAGCGGAGTCGGGCGCGTGCCCTCTCTCGTTTTACCCCGCCGAACCCGCTAAGTTTCCCGGATGTATGCGAGAGGGCGCTGCGGTCGGAACAAAATAGTGCCGCCCAGAGAGCGCTAAATGGAATGGTCTATAGGCCACGTCATTGGGGAGTGTTAATGTGAACCAATCAGGAAATACAGTAGCCATGACGAGGTCTCGTGACATGTGGGCATGTGGTAGTCAGTGACGAAGGTCTGCGACGCGGCCAAAGGCGCACGAGGGATGGTTCTGGCAATGAATTGCTGGACTTGCTCGGATAAAGGTGTGTTTTTTTTTTGTACAGACCGTCTTCTACTTTTTACGGATAAGCATTGTGCACAGTTCCCCAAAACCGTGAGCGCGATATGCACCTTGATGGCGGACTATTTGCCATTTCGGAGGGATACTGGCTCGCGGCAAAGAGGGTGTGAGGGAGCTTCTGGCGCATTCTGATATGCGCTTCGGAATTTTAGATTTTTTTTTTCAAATTTTTCGGGTTGTTGTTGGTTTGGGCATTTTATTTAACTAAGTGTCCTCTTTCGTGATCGACGATAACACCTGAATATTTTAAAATAATTTTTGAGTCACTCCTGACGCTGCGTGTCGTATGCTTCAGCAAGACATGCTTGGCAGCGTTGAACGACAAGCATCGAAGGTTGTGGTTGGAGAGTAGGACCGCCTCACATCGGCACGCGCTTCGAGGTTAAGCCCGGATCCCACTGGCAATGTTGCGTATAGTAATAAATATTATGCAAATGTATCATCTTCTTCCAAAACGTACGTCACAGGCATAACTTAGACAGCGTAACATAGCGTTTAGCGCACATGTCCACCTTTACCACTTATCAGCGTGTTGTGTCAATTTTATATCACAAAATCCCAGCAGCTGCCGAGAATGCGTTACGTCACGGCAGTAGATACTTTCCTCAGGCGAGTTCTGTGCATGTGCTGGCTTTCGCTCTACCTGGTGGCTAAAGGCTAGTATGCGATTCGGAGGGAATGAGTGGCTTCTGGAAAAGCAGACGACACTTGCGTTAGCTGCACGAAGGCATTTCGCGCATGCGCCAGTAGCTGGCTCCATTCCTTCGAGATTCATTCGTACTCCCGCCTCTAGGGCCCATTTTTTATAATTAATATCACAATTGTAGTAAACCTAAACGCACCCAGCTATTTCTAAGTGTAGAAGGAGCCGAGACGCTGTATTTTTGCATCTGTTGTACACAAGACTGCTCGTGAACGGCAAAATGACGGTTCACCAGAGACTGTTCATCGTCAAAATTGTGTAGCCAACCCTCTGTCTTGAGGTGATATGACTATAACTGTAACAGATACGAGTTCAGTGGGAACCAATCTTTGATGCGATACATATCGCACACGGGTATTTTTAGTTGCTTTAAATTAAATGAATTCCCTCCTCCCCCCCCCCCGTGTTGAGAGTACGCCTTAAGTTTTCAGCGAGAAATCGTCACGACACTGCTCAGTGCAAATGCACCATTTTGTTTTCTATCGTCTCTAAAAATCAAACGCATCCGCAGCTTTCTTTTTTTTTAAGTTTGACTTACATTAAAACAAAGCTCCGCAATTGCCCAGTTCAACTCGACGCATTCTTTATTGAGTGGAGCGTTTACATTTTTGTGTGAACAAAGCCTCACCTGTAGTTATTCGATTGTGTCAGACAATAGTGCGTGAGGGTTAGGAAGCTGTCATCCCCACTAGCTCTTCGGCTTGCGAACTAGCCTTTGACGGTCTCACTTCTATACTTTGCTTTAGAGTTACTTTCCAAGGTAATTTTGAGCAAGCGGCCCTGTTTTCATTGGTTTACATTTCGAGGTAAAAAGCACGGTTACAGAATCCACACGTCTCTTACGTCCAACGCCATCAACACTGTGCGGCGTAGGATACTACAGTCGAATAGGCAATGGAGGAACGCCGAGAGAGCAGTATAGAACTTTCGCAAGTTTTTTTCTTTTATATACTTACTCTACGTTCTAAATTCTCGTCTCACACATTTTCCCTTTTTATAAAAAGAATGTTTGTTCCAACACACAATTCAAATATGTATTGTAATAACTTGAATGAATTAGTTAATTTGGTACTCGACGGCACGTTTGTGCCACATAGTTTCCAAATCTTTCAAGAGGTCGTTGCTCTCTGCAGCTCCAACGGAGGAATTGCGGTTCCCGCCGATCGATATCTAGAGCATTTGATTGCGAAATTGGTCGCTGGTTTCCTTCCGCCAAAAAAGAAAAAAAAGAAACACGTTGTGTGTCCGCTTTGCACTTTCCGCTGGGCTCCACAGAATCACATGTGATAACCCGCCGTCCTCACCACAAGCTGAGCCTTGACAGCGCCTCAGATGTAGCTTTGGAAACCTTGCTTGAATTTCATACCTTTGCATCGTCCAGCAGGAATGCGTTAGCTCTCAGACGGTGCAGCGTCTTCCTGGGTTCTCGGTGTCGCGGGTTTTCTTTTGCACAATGGCCTGGTAGTTTCACAGCGGCAAAGTCACCTCTCGATTTCTTGTTTGCTTTCTTCCCACACAACACACCGCGGGTTGAATATTTCGCATAAACGGATCATTAATCTTAGCATATAGCAGAGAGCATTATAACCTCCTATCTTTTGCTTTGTATCAATCTTCTTAACATCGTTTTTTGAGGTTCTTAAGTTTACACTTATTTATCTCCCTTTTCTTTCCCCCGAACATGCAGAATAATGACTAACTCACACGCAAAAGTAATACATTGTAAGAGTAAAATATTCCCATTTGCGCTTAGTGAATTCCAATCAGATAACGTTATCATCGTAGAAACATGTATGGATTCGGTACACTTGTGTACCGCATACTTGTGCACGTTGGAGTAAAATGTCGCCTGCAGCGGACGCCCAAACATAAAATCCACTATTTCACAGATCTCACCTATCATATCAAAACCGCCACTCTCTTTCCTATTGACCGCTTATATAGTGACAGGCGGATAGGGAAACGCAGGAAGACAGGACGAGTACCGAAACTTTTATTATCGCTACTAAGCAAATCTGATCGCGGCACCAGCCAATATAAACGCCAAAGAATGAACTACGTAGAAAAAAGCTTGATCATAATCGAACACACCCGCCTTTGTTCAGCTGTTGGTGACCACAGGAAAACTCAGAACACAGAGCCTCGTTCAAATTGAAAATCCATCCCTCCCGATAAACAGTGAGAGATCCCTTAAAACTTCCAGGAGATCTCTAACTGGGGATAGAAAGGGATAACTAGGAATGAAGAAAAAAACGAGAAACGAAAAAAGGACGGCAGCTTTCCAGCCCAAAGCTTCGGGCTTTCGTTTTTCCGTCTGTAAAAGCACACGTAGAACATACAGACCCACGAACTGCCGCACACTGTTCACGTGAAGAACTTCCCAGTCCCCCGACCCAGAACTTGCGATCTATCGTGCTATCCGCTCTGTCAAGTGGAATCGCTTTGTCATCCGCAAGTAAGTCAGCCTGCTTGCGTGCCGTCAGCGACACCTACCCTGCCTAGCCCGATGTCATTTCTCTCCAGATCGTTGGCGTTATCGTGCGCCCCTTCTTAGTCTTCGTTACCACTTTTTGGGGAGGGCTGGTCTCGGTAATGCTTAGTTGTTTTACTTTCCCCGCCCGTTCTTCCGGAGTGACGTCCCTTCCAATTTTCGTCCCGTTCGCGGCGATCTTCCTCTTCTGTCGTTCAGATTCAGTCTCGAGTGAGTTATTTAGTCTTTGCCCCTCCCCCTCCCCCCCCCCTTCCATCCAGCTTCTTTTACGTTGCGGGCCACTTTCCGCTAAACGAAGTGCGAGAGAGAAAGGAAGAGAGACGACAAAACGGGAACGAGGTTAGTTCCCCTTTTTCGAAGTGAAAGAGAAAGGAGAGGCTGATGTGCTCGGTGCTCAGCTCTACCGCGGAGAGAATGAATAATGTAGGAAGAACGCGCGGTTTATAGAAAGAGATGGAGTGAAGGAAAGGAAAAAGGAGAAAGGAAGGAAACAGAAAAATGGAAGTGACACCAACGGCAGTGACGGGAACCGAAACTTAGTCAGCCGTGAAATGAAACGACGGTCGTCTGCCCCGGGAAACAAGCCACGCTTCAGTCGCGGGATCCACGAAGATCACGGACAGACGACACCGGGCACAATGAAGAATATCGGTTCTTCCTCCTTTCGCAGATACATTTTCTTTTCATGCTTAAATTGTTTTTGCTTTTTCATCTTCGCTTTGGCCTTCTTTACGGTAGAGATCAACTCACTCTCCGTTGCGGTGAGCGTTTGGTGCGACTCTGCAAAAGTAGTAACAAATCTGGTAGTAATGTGGTGCGCCTGGGTGTTCGGGTATACTCCGTTTCACTTTTGGTCTGAGCGCAGCCGACACAACGATCTAACGTAGCCAATCAACCAACGCCAAACGTTGTGTGATCATTCCACCTTATACGACGCCCGATTCGATCGAGCCACGCTCCAGTCGTTCCCAAGGATGTCACACACACACAAGTGCAATCAGACGGTTTACCAGAGACGAAATCCATTGGTGGTTTGGAGCGCGCCGGGATCGACTCTTCTGGAGCGCACCTTTTTTCCTCAGGGTGATCGGAATCGAGACGGACGTGTTCCACTCGTCGTTTTGGATCAGTTGTCACTCCAGATCCCGATCCGGATCCGAGAAAAATCGCTCCGCCGTCTTCGGCGGATTCGACCGGAAGCCGACCTAGCCAGCCCTTGGCGCGCACACGTGACTTCCTTCCTCGCCGGGCTTCTCGCCCACTGACCTCGCCCGTCCCGCTTCGGAAGAATGCGTAATGGCCGCTCGCGAAGTGCCGCCCGCTTTACTGCTGCTGCTGCTTGATGATAGTTCAACGTCCATTGGCTCGAGCAGCTCCTCCAGCAGCAGCGGGCCGAGTAGCAGCGACGACGAGGATTGCTTGTATGACCTGCATGAATACGACTGCTATTTCGGACCTCCTCAGAGGAGGCCAGAAATCGAGACGTACTTGGACACTGTTCACGAGTATTCCGTTGTAGAGGCAAGTGTGCTAGGCCGTTGCACATCGCTTATCGACACGCATCTTTCACATCATGATTAACTTCACACGTGTGTTGAACACGTGTTCTTAGCGCCGCGATTGTGAAAACATGTGCTTCGAGATCGGGGACCGCGGGAAGGAGATTCCTGAGAAGGTGAATAACGGGGAGGTATCCACCGATTCCAGAGGAGTGGAGTAGAATCCGGAGGCGGAGCGACTCCGCTCAGATCGCGTGCTCCATTTCGGACCTGGTCTACTGATCCCGGCGCGCTGCAAAACGAAAGGTGGAAATCGCCATGATTCACATTCCGTCGCCCTAAGTCCCGTTCTCATCCGGTGCCAGCTGCAGCTGAACTACCGAAGTCCTTATTAAGTACTTCAATCAAGATCTACTAAAGACTACCTCTGAGTCGACAGTCTCCCTACGCAAGACCTCCAATGAAGCCTCCCGCTAAAGACCCCACAGAGACTGTCCCTCAAAGGCTGTTAACTCCAGACTTTATCTGAAGACCGTCAAATCAAGACTCTCAAATAAGGAGGCTCGAATCCTGACTCCCTGATGAAGACTCTCAAACGAAGAGCATCCAGACCACCGCCTGCTATCTCCTTATATAGCCACCCTGACCCCTTTGTCTCCCGTCACCACCTCTCGCTACCACCGAAAATATCACGCCCATTCAAGGCCACGGTCGAGCTCCACGGCGCCCGTCTGGCGAGAAATCCCGGCTCGGTACTGCAACGCGAACCCCAACACGGATGTTCGCCGATACGCAAGCGGGGCATGCCATCCTCGGCGCTGTTTACGTGGCGGGACTCAAAGGGTCCCAGACTGCAGCGGGGAACGCGGCTTTGCACTGGAGACGTTAAAGGAGTCAACAAGCGTTCACACCGGTGGGGGACTGTGGGCTTCGGCACCGGGCACGTGGAGGCAAAGTCAAAGGTTTCCACAAAGTCCATCGTGACGACCCTCGTTGTCCTTTGGGAGTTCCCTGTCACCGCCTCAACCAATCACGCACACAAAAAAAAGCTTTCATTCTGTGTGATTGGTTTTGTTGGTGATAGCAAACGCAACAAAGTTTATTAGCACCGTGACAAGGCCCTTTTGACGCTCCTTGATCGACTCCATTTGACCATAGTGTTAGTTGCGGTAGGACTTAATGTGAAATGGAGCATAGATCCTATAGTAATTGACAACTTATTAAACGCAGCGCAAGATAAGCATCTTATTATTGAAAAGCAAAAAAAAAAGCTAATAACGAAGCAATATTTTGTACATACAATAAGCCACGCCTTTGGATTCTTCAACGTTCATTAACTCTAAAAAGCAAACGAGCAAAATTTTTTTTTTAAATTACGAGGGACGTGTTTGGTTTTTGACGCCAAGAAAAGTTGAACACATAGCTATCACACATAACTATCACACGCCTGAATACAAAAAAAAAAGACTGCAATGAACGTTTTCATTTTTGCAGTTTGATTTGGTTTATATTTATGATTTCAATGCGAATAAAACAATCCAATACTGAAATTTACTCCTCTTAGAAAGTGAGGGCAAACCCGAAACAGAAATGGAGATTTCTGTGTTATTTAAATAGTAGCAACGACGTGTAAGCTGCTTCTAAAAAAAAAACACGCACACACCAATTATGTATATGTTTATCCGAACCGCATGTCCGTGCAAGAGTCAACGAAGCTAAAATTCTTGGGTCAAGTTCTCTCCAGAGTTTTATCTGAAGTACCAGGAACGTTATGGTCGGTTGGTGTCTGGAGGCCCCGACCTCTAATTGAAGGGTACGACAACCCCGGCACTCAATTATTTGCCACGGACAGGGTGATGGTCGGCGACTTCCGGTACTTCTGACAGGGATCTCCAAAGCAGCTTTTCTTGTGTGCTCTTTTCTTTTCTTTTTTTTTTTAAGTCGGGCGTGTGATATGATAGAGCACGACTGGAACCTCCTCGGCTGTCAGGGTTCCATTCTGCTGAAATTTCCCTTTGAATCAGCCATGCGCATGTACGAACAACACCTATAGATGATCATCGTGAGAAGATTTTTTTGCAGTTTACGTTGCAATTTGTGCGTGTTTTTATAAATTACTTTTTCTCGTAGTGCCAAAACTTTGGAGCTGTTGTTCTAGTAAAAGGTGAAAATTGAAGCGTTTTGCGATTTTCGGTTTTGAGAGTTTGCATGGTGTTTCGTGTTATCTTGATATATCCAATTCAGAAGCTTCCTATTTCTTAATAAAATATGCGTCGCTTAAAAATATAAAATAACATTACAAACCTCTACACAGCGGGTAACGCTTAGCCCAAACAATTAGTTGCTTTCTTTGTTTACTGTTTCTCTCCCAAAACCTAAAGGCTGCCACCAGAACTACTATAGCCTGGCGGAAAGTGCTTGCCTTAAACACAGGCCAGGCTCGTAAACCTAAATGTTCTGGAAATTATTGCATTGTTCTATTGGGAGTTTAGTGTATCTAAATACATCGCTGTCGCTGTTTTAACATTTAGATGAGAATACATTTACGTACAAAGCTGTCAAAAGAAAAAACCTCGAAAAATGCACAGTTTCAGTACTGCAATACAATGACCCCCCCCTCCCCACATCAAATCGGCGATTGGCGACGAAAGCTATTGAATATTCCTTTTAGTATGCAGGTACAGGGAAATAGATATATGGCCGAATGACCGATTTAGCTTCCTTAAATAAATAAGTATCATCTGCTCTTAATAAGGGAAAATACTGAAAGTAAATGTATTTTGATCAAGTGGTCACAAGATTACTTGCAAGATGTTAATTTGTTTTATATGTTATTAAAAAGTATATATTTTAATGTGTGGATTTATATGTGAGATTATGTAGAGCTATAGGGCCCAGCTGCACAACCGCATGCATTTTAAACTAGTTGAAATGTGCGAGCTGAAGATCTTGTTTAGTATTGTTATGCGATGAATGAACAATAAGGTTGGTCAAGGACGTACGGAAGTTCCACAATTTTCATGACATTTGAATGCTGTGTGCAACTCTGGTTGGACTGCCACTTTTATATATAAACTCGCAGTGGGCTCTAATCTCCAAGTTCGTGATAAAACAAATTTATATGGTTATATTGTTAAGCATTGATGTCATATTAAAACAAATGTGCTTTACTGTTAAAATAATTATAGGAAGTAATGGCTATTTTATTTATTTATTTGGGTTTTCGGCCTCAAAACAACCAAAGTGTTTGTATGAGTCCCGAAAGTTCAAAGTATAGCATGCTCACAAATTGTTAGGCATTCATAACAGCATGCATACATACATGCATCCATGCACAAAATCTGAGAGAAAAGGTTTAAAACGCTTAGGTAGCTAAGTTTACAAGAGTGCCTCAACTTCCCTCTCAAATTTTCGTAATTAACAAAACTCTCCACAGAGTTTGTGGACATGTTATTAAAAGTAAGTTATATGAGGGTAATGGGACATAGTTTCTCCTGATGAAATGCATAAAATGGACAGACATGTCTACGAACACTGATAGGTGCGTGGAAATTCACGGAACATAACATAACACAATCAAGTTGACCATGAATCATTCTTTTAAAAATAATACGTCTCGCACAACTCTTCTGCTTATAAACTTTGTAAGCTGAGATTTCTAAGAATGTAAACCTAAACATAAAAACACCTTCTATAAAAATACCGATCCTAAATCATAGAAAATGAGCCTCTTCAGAAGATGTTCAATTTGTTCTGATTCGGATTTTGCAAGATAATTCCAAACTACACTGGTATACTCAATCCTGGATCGAATTAGTTACAAAAAAAGACGAATACACGACGAATTTGTAAACTTCTTCGTAAAACGATTAATCATGCCCAACAACTTAAAAGTAGAGCTAACAGTTTGGGATATATAAAAAGAAAAAAAAAGATGGCCATCAAAATCACGAACTGCACTGACGCTTAAAACAGGAAGAACCTGGTTGTTTGAAATCGGTTGCCGTGTTTTATACATTGATACCACTTTGGTTCTATTAGGACTGATCATTAAATTATTGTATAAACTCATGCACACATGACACATCGTCCTGTAAATATGCACAGTCACCGAGTGACCCTACGTGTAAAGACAGCTTCAAATCATCTTCGAAAAACAACAACTTAGAGTGTTTTATGCACATGTCAATATCATTAATAAAAATAATGAACAATGGTGGTCCCAAATGAGATCCCTGGAGGGCACCGGAGGAGGAAACGAAGGGTTCTGACGAGATGTTTAAAATTCGTACACTGCCTCTGCGATTTGTTAGCTAAGACTGAAACCACCTTAGAAGCTTAGAGGAAACACCATTCAAAAAAAGTTTGTGTAGAAGCAGCTATATGGCTTACCCTGTCCAAAGTCTTTGACATGTCGAAATAAAATGTGTCGACGTGACCACGGGTGAGAACGAATGGCACACAGTAATGAAGAAAAGAACAAAGGTTAGTTTCCACAGAACGACCTTTCAGGAGGCCATGCTCAAGAGTACTTATTTTCTGTCGGAAGTAATGAGACAGACGGGTATGAATAATTATTTCATAAACCTTACAAAAAGGAACATAGCATAAAACCTGACCTGTAGTTCTAGACCGCACAAGCATCCTCGCTTTTGTGGCCAGGAACTAAGACCGACGTTTTCCAAGAAGACGGGAAGGCATCCAGCTACAGAGAAAGAGTAAATATCTGCTCGAGAACTGGCCCAAATAATTCGGCACAGCCCTTGACGATAAAACTTGGTATGCGGTCAAAGCCCGCCGATAATTTTGGTTTTAGTTTCTTTATCGCCTCCAGAATTTGAACCGTATCTACACTATGGATATTCAGGAAGTAATGTACATGAAGACTATCGGACGAGAAAGTGCCTTGAAAAAGGGATGTGAAAGAACATTGACGAAATTGATCTCCGAAAGAATCTGCAACTCCTTGAGGCGAGGAGACGTATATCCCATTTCCATTCCGCAACGATATACCACTGGCTCGGTCCTTCGTTTGATGTTTCACAAATCGCCAGGACTCGTCTGGTTTCCGGAACAAACTCTTTTCTACTTGTTGTTGGTGGGCAGGCTTGTCGTGCGCATAGAAGTTTGTCTTTTCACGAGCGTTCTATATATTTTAAACTTTGTGTACCAAACAATCGCACCCGTTGGTTAAAAAAATAAAAAAGGTTCTGAAACTGCGTTTTTTTGCGCATATAATAGAGCAATTCCTCGGAGAACCACGTCGGGTACGTTGAGGACCTAATAATACACTGAGGTATAAAAATACAAATAACTTTTCTGACTGTCAAGTAAAGGTTTCAGTGGCGGTATCAACACAGGTGTCATTTAGAACCATCGACCAAACGCAAGCTTGAAAATATGAATACAAGCTTAGGTAGTCACCAGTAGTATAGGAATCACCGGAGTAACTCTCCCGAGCGCGCATCGTTTTTAGAGAAAAGAAAGGCACGCCGTACGAAGGGTGAAACGTCCACAGTTTCGGAAAAAAAATCAAGTAGCTTCGCCGCTGTGTTTTGTGTTAACTTGAGGGAGACCATAAAAATTAGAAACTAAATAAAGAAGACCATTCTTAATTGTTTCCGAATTTTCGCAGGGAAGTTGGCCAATCGACCGCATAGCAGATTAAAATCTGCGTAAAGACGGACACGGAACTCTGAGAAATCTATCTGCTCCTTCAGGCATTTAGAAGGACCAGTAAACGGAATTTACCAGAAAGAGTCGAGAAATAATAATCTCCTATTAAATAGTTTAAAACATCACCTGTTACAATTTCAATCCAAAAGCATTCCGCGTACGTTTGTAGGTCGTGTCTACTACAGCTAGACATAGAGTCGTCGACCGCAATTAATGCGCCTAAGAGTACGTCTAGAGACAATCATTGATGTGACCTGAGTTTTATTGAGTGTCCAGTTCGCAATCCAACCATGAAAACTTACATATCACTTGGCTAAAGAAAGCTCTATTATTTTGACAGCTAACGCTATTCGCTCGACACCAAACGACACCAAACATAAATATAAATTAAACCTTTGCCCTTTTCACCTTGTATGACGAAACGATAAATTAAAACCGCCTGCAATAAAAGTTGAGTGCACATTAATTTATTGGAATAAGCTAGTGGAGTTTATTTGGAGGCATACGAGAGGATGACAATGTTTGATCTGTCCTTATATTGGATCATTTATTACTCAAATTTAAAGATATAATATACGTTAGAAAGAATCCCAAATATTGTTTTGCGTGTACACTGGAATTGGGCACAAAACTAAGATCTGATGGGTTTTGGGCACATAAAACAAATATTATTCTTGTTTTTCCTAATAATATTATCTAGGTCTAACCGCTGGAGTTTGTAGTTTATCGTTTCTGTATTTTTTAGTGCGTTTCTAGAAAAAAAACAAAAAACAGGATCCTAACTGCTTTATTGTGCTGTCTTCTTTATTATCGTGCATATACGCTAAATAAATTTGAAGACCGACCGAAGAGCCTATCTGCAAGTAGGATTCTGACAATGTTTTTTTTTTTCAAATTACATATTTCTAGCAGCATAAACAAAACGAAACAAACACGTCGGTATACCAAAGTGTGTCAGGCTGTGAGATTACCACTTGCATTTGTGTAACCAAAACATGCCGTTTCGCTTTTTGTTTTGTTTGAATTGGCAACGTTTATTCTCCACAGGACTATAATCTTCCATTAAGAAAAGAACTTGCCTTCTGATTTGTTTTTGTCAGGCTATATTTGTTGTTAACATTGTTAAAATGATTCTCAGCCCCTTATCACTGTTATCTACGCATAAATAATTTCCAGGCGTATTCGCTTTTTATGTGCAGCTTCAGGTGGTAGTCTAAAACAATAATTATAATTTTCGAAGGCTGCTTCCACTAAACCTGGGCCTAATCTAACCAGCACTCCCTAGAGACTAACAAGCAAACACCACATATAAGCAAACTGAGGGAAAAACAAAACAAGAAACTAACTTCCTCTCGTGTTCTATGGACCGATTGAATTCCGTTTCTGAGCCGTGTGTCGAAATGATTGTTTCTTTCGGAAACGCAATTCACGCCCGGTCCCATTTCCGGTTTTCCGTCTTCATCATTTTATCTTTGCTGCTTATTTTTTATTCGTGCAATGATATGCAAACCCTGGCGTGTTGAATGTAGATACGAACAAATGCCCCCAAAGGCAAACAACTATTACACTGATCGTAAAAAGTACAAAAAGGGCCGATTGTTTAATATATAAAGCAGGCTCGTTCGCACTATCCCTCTAGTTGAGTTTTATTAGGGTCTTTTTCACCGCAGGAGTTCTTTTGAGGCTGGCACATTCTTTCGCGTATACGTGCTGAGGATATCAGTTGGAAGTGCCGCATTCCAATCGCTTTCGATTGGATCTTTTTGTGCGAATCTCATGTATCTTTATGTTGTTGTTGAACACATCTTTATTGTACTACAACAGGAGGAGAGAGGGGAAGGGGCTAAAAGTAAAAAGAAATAATGGAGAAGGAGGAGTTGGCCGTCCTTGGTAGGAGGAGAGAGGAGAAGGAGGAGTTGGCCGCCGGATAAGCAGCTGTTGTTTGACCGAGTTCTTGCTTGCGAGAGCCGGATACAGCTCCTCTTACCTTGCTTCACCTTGTGAAGTTTCTCTATTCTTCTCGCAGGCCTACACCATGTGGTATGTGCCTGCCTTTTGCCACTCGCACCACGACCGTATCTGACCGGCGCGTGTCTGACCGACGCGTATCTCACCGGGTACCAGGTGTGTAGCTTGTCTGGAGTGGTAAATATATACGTCTGCAGCCGTCGAAGGATGTGTTCCCCTTCCTTGCCTAGGGACTTGTGCCGTGCTTGAAATCTAATAGGTGCAAGTCTGATGTCCAGTAGACATTTGGAGTACGGCCACCCCTCCTCCACGTCTGAGGCAGGAAGGGAGTCTCGGCTCGGAAGAGACTCCTGAGCTGCGGCGTGAGCCGAAACACAAGAACAAGATTATCTACGGTTTAACCGTATAGCCTGGAGACCAAACGATGTGAACTGCCGGCGGCCGGTGCCTTCTGAGCAGCCCGGTCGCCACCTCCCCCACGGAATCCGCGGCGAAGTTGTGAACGAGGCCCTGAGAGTCTGATATTATCGTTGCTTTTGGGTTGCAAGTGATAGCCAGTGCGATGGCCACCACCTCGGCTTCCGTAGCACAAGACACTCTGAAGGACCCTTCCTCACAATCTTGCTCCCGTCCGAGTGAGCCTCGGCTGCCGTGGCCACCCGACCAACCAGTCCCGCGGCGTCGACTTAGAGGATGCCTAGTAGGCTATTGCAGGTCCGAGTGAGGACCTCGCACCTTGCCATACGCCTTTACGTGTCCCGTGACGGGTTCAGCTTCCTCGGAATTCTACTTGTTCGAAGACCGGCTCGAATATGGTCTCCCAGCTCGGATCTGTTTTCGTAAGGAGGCGGCGTCCGGGTTCGCCAAACCCAGCTTGTCCAGCAGCCAGCTACCGCTGTCCGTTACTCCGAGTCTTCTGACTTGCGCTCCAATCTGGTTGCTGGCCAGATCCTCAAAGGAGTTCTGTACTCTCAACTCAAGTAGCCTTCTAGTGGCTGCATATTCCGGCAGTCCCAGGGAATTTTTGAATGCCTTCTAAGCGAATGTCAAACGTCTTACCTCCTTCTTGTTGAGGTTGAAGTGTGGGGTCCATACATCACTCTCGACTCCACTAACGCGTGCACGAGCTGCATGGCCTCCCTCGTCTCTAAGTCTGTGTTGCCAGTGCTTGCGAATTCTCCGCAACATGTCGTTGATCTGTACCGTCGCCTTCGTGAGCTTTTCCAGTGTGCCCTTGTTGCTCTCTCCCTGTGGGGTAAGCTGCTCCCAAGATTCGCACCTCCTGCGGCTTGGACACCTCCTGTCCGTCCATTTTGACACTGATATGAGTTACGAGTCCTTCCCGTGGGTTCCGAATGACCAGCAACTCCGCCTTTTCCAGCGAGCCCTAAAGCGTCTCGGCTCCGCGCGTACTCTGCCGTAATATCGGCCGCTGCCTGCAGCCTCTCCGCCACTTGATCGTCGCTCCCGGACTTGCACCAGATCGTAATATCATCGGCATATATCGCGTGCTCCACCCTTGGGATCCTCTTCAGCTTCTCCGACAGACTTCTCATTGCCAAGTTGAAAAGTAGGGGTGAGAGCACCGCCCCTTGCGGCGTGCCTCGTGGCCCCAGCGTTAAGGGGTCCGATCTATAGTCCCCCAGTGAGAGAACCACTTGATGTTTCCAAAGAGAACTTTTATGAAGTTATACGTTCTTTCCCGCAGTTAGTTTGACTGAGTACTTCTAGTATACTTCGCATGCGTTACATTATCGAAAGCCCCTTTGAGATCAATTGCTAAAATGCACTTTTCGCTTTGCGCTCGCGCCGGGCACTTGAGTAAATCCTTATAGAGTCACAACAACATATCTTGAGTTGACACGTGCGGGCGGAATCCAAACTGTGTATGAGCCAGGAACGAGTTGTCCTCAATATGCTTGGTTAGTCTCGCATTGATTATTCGTTCAAACACCTTTCCTAGGCGGGAGTTCAGAGAACTTGGTCTGAGGTTCCCCAGACTTAAGTCTTTTTGGGGTTTAGAAATAAATCGTACCTCAGCTTTCTTCCAGCTCTCCGGGGTGGTACCCGTCCTCTAATATTCCTCATTGAAGTGAAGCACCAGCTCCCGCAACAATTCTTCATCCCGATTGTATAACTGCCTCGATGTTATCTGGTCCAGTCCCCGGCGCCGACGTTTTCTTCATCGCCGCCAGTTCCGCCTCGAGTTCGCCCAGCGTTATTGGCCTATCGTGCACCTTCTTCGGTTCTCCCTGATTGTCTGGTTGGTCAACTGGGGGTCCCGGCACAGCCATTTCCTAGCCAGGCGCTCTTTAATTGCGTCGTCTTTAACCCCCTTCTTATGCATGAGGGAATGATCTTGTTTTGTACCACAGTTCGTGTCCTGCTCCGGATCTCCCAGGGCCTCGAAGAAGTTTCCAGGTTCGTGCGACACCCAGGCTGCCCTGCAACCCAGTCACACAGAGAGTTCCAGTTATGCCTTGAAAGTTCCAATGCATAATCCTCCGCCTTCTTATTCAGTTCCATAATCTTCCTTTGCGGCTTTCTGTTACCTTCTTGTCGTTCCACCTCTTCGTTATAGACCTTCGCGACTCCCACAGGTTCAGCAGATGTGAGTCCACTTCCGGGTTTTCTCAGTTGTGTCCACCACCGCTGTATACCATTCGAGGCTTCGGACTAACTCCCCTGTCCATTCCTCGATATTGTCAGTGGTCGCAGCGCTTCGCCCTCATTGCTCACACCACTTTTCCCACAGTACAATACTTGCTTTACCTATCTTCTTCCTGCCGAAGTCTCCGGTCTTTCAGCTCGTACGGAGAATGTAATGGTCGCTTCCGAGGTTTTCCCCGGTGTTCACCCATCTTGGACTTTGGATGCCTCTCACCATCGTCGGGAGAGGGAATGTGTTTCGGCACGTGCTCGTCCCGATCCGTGTTGGCGCCTCAGGGTCCGTAAGCAGGGAGAGTCAATCCTGGTCAAGCACCTCCGCTATTCTTCTGCCTTTGGCGGTAAGGTGGCGGTACCCCACGCCGGATTTGCTGCGTTGAAGTCAGTTGCTATGACGAGCGGCTCCCTCTCTGCTTTCCGAGTGAAACTCGTGAGCAGTTGCTTGAGGTCTGATAGAGTGTCTCTAGGGTCACTATACACACACAGCGCAGGGATTCTGTTTTTCGTCCTCCCCGAAAGGATTAAGGTCACATGCACACGCGGAATGCCCGCCATCAACGGTTCTTGTACCTCCACCGAATAATTGTTAAGCACTAACACTGCCACATACTGGTCCGCGTAGTGCGTCTTGTAGCCCTTAATTCTGACGTTCGAACACTTTCCAAGCTCTGGGAGCGTGATAACCACAGGGGGTCAGCCGCTTGCGCCGCCAAAAGGCTCAGACCAGCCCTTTTGCGCCCGATCCCCCTGCAGTTCCCCTGCCACACACTCAGTTTCGGTTGAATCCGCATGTGGAGTCCGCGTCCGAGAAGCCCGTTTCAGGTGGGGTTGGTTTACTGCCTCTTGGCCGTCTTCGCCTAAGTTCCTGGCTGTTTCGCATCTCCAGTCTCTCGAGCCTCTTGTTAGACTTGCTTTCCATGGTCTGCGTTCCCGTCAGGAACATCTGCATCCGCTTTTGCATCTGCTACATTTGCTCCTTCAGCTGCGCGACTTCGCGTGACGCACCTCCTGGATTAGCTTGAAGTATACGCCTCCCATTGGGGTTATGAGGCACTGGGA
Source organism: Ixodes ricinus (assembly GCA_037355805.1). Classification (NCBI taxonomy): domain Eukaryota; kingdom Metazoa; phylum Arthropoda; class Arachnida; order Ixodida; family Ixodidae; genus Ixodes; species Ixodes ricinus. The sequence continues at coordinate 8,890 of JAZHYW010013254.1, read as the reverse complement.
TCGCTGCTGTTTGGGAGTATCCACCTTTCCTACTTCATTGCGAAGTCGAGTGTTCTCCTCCTTCAGCGCTTGAATTTTCTTTTCTAGCTTCTGCTCCGCTTGCGACTTCGGTATGGGAGGCCATTGGATTGTGTTGGCCAAGTCCCGTGCCCCTGTTGACGCTTGCGTCCTTCCATTCTTCAAATTTACCGCGTCTCTCTCTCTCTCTGTTGGCGGTAGTTTTGCGATCTTCTTCTCTTTCTGTTTGACGTCACTTGTTTACGCGTCTGACTCCGTTACTGTGATCTGCTCCCCACCAACACAGCCGATAACGTAGAGCTCCACGCCACCTGTCGTTTTCGTCTTCTCAGGCTCCAGCTCCTACTTTCCCGCCTTTTTGCCACCATCATGGGCGAATCGGGTCGGAAGGACTTCTGCTTTCATTCTTTGGCGTGCGTACGATTTGGGCCCCCGCATAGTGCGCAGAATGGTACACATTCATGTCCTTCTTGTGTTCCTGCCCTTCCGCAAATCTCGCATGCGTATCCCCGTGGCTTGGGACAGACATCATCCTTGTGACCACGCATACAACCAGATACGCACACCTACCGTATAGGCACGGAACATGGCTCTCCAATCACCGTGTATCTCCTTCGTTTTTTTTTTTCCTTCACGCGTGTTTTTTTTTCCCCGTTTGTTGTTGTTTTTTTTTTTTTTTTTTGGGGGGGGAGCTTTGAAGACTTTTGCTAATATTACTAACGACCATTTCTCATAAATAGTACGTAACTTCTGTGATCCCAGTAAAATCGCCGCGAAAACCCTTTCGCTCTCCTGAAGTACCAGTTCCAGGGTCACCTCATAGATGGCGTAGCCTGTCAGTGTGTTCTCTAGGGTTCTCTCATGGCAGGAGGTCACGTGAGCTCGGTCCTAAGCAGGCACGGGTGTCCCAAGCAGCACCACAAAGTGACTTTCGATCGGCCGACGGTTGGCCAGTGTCTGGACAGCTTGGCCACTTTTAGTTCTTGGCTACCGGAGACATAAACAAGGCCGGCAAGAGTCCGGCCACAAACTAGCTGCTTTTAGCTTGGCCGCCGGAGACATAAACACTGCCGGCAAGCGCCTGGCCAGAAGTGTTGATTTTCAACTTGGCCGCCGTAGATATAAACGCGCTTGGCAAGTGTTTGGCCAGCAGTGCTGATTTTCAGCTTGGCCGCCGTGAACATAAACACGGCCGGCAAGTGCTCGGCCAAAAGTGTTGATTTTCAACTTGGCCGCCGGGGACATTAACACGGCCGGCAAGTGTTTGGCCAGAAGTGCTGATTTTCAGCTTGGCCGCCGGAGACATAAACACGGTCGGCAAGGGTTTGGCCAGAAGTGCTGATTTTCAGCTTGGCCACCGTAAACATAAACACGGCCGGCAAGGGTTTGGCCAGAAGTGCTGATTTTTAGCTTGGCCGCCGTGAACATAAACACGGCCGGCAAGTCCTCGGCCAAAAGTGTTGATTTTGAGCTTGGCCGCCGGGGACATAAACACGGCCGGCAAGTGTTTGGCCAGAAGTGCTGATTTTCAACTTGGCCGCCGGGGACATAAACACGGTCGGCAAGTGTTCGGCCAGAAGTACTGATTTTCAGCTTGGCCACCAGACATAAACGGGATCGCCAAATGGCTGGCCGGCAGTGCTGATTTTCAGCTTGGCCGCCGAAGACATAATCATGGCCGGCAAGTGTATGGCCAGAAGTGTTGATATTCAGTTTCGCCGCAGGGACTCCCATAATCTGAACTTTCATCGCGTTGACGAAACTTTGGCATGACGACGGGCAGCGAGGAAAGCATCATGAGCGAGTGGTTGGCAGAATTGTAGTGCGTGCATCACACGAACGCTGTTAGCGCAAGCAAATGATCACCATTTTCAGTTTTTTTTCGTTAGACTTGAAAGGCTATTGTCTTAACTAGCACTGTCGTGTGATATGTTCATTTGGAACATTACGAAAAGTGCTAAAATATTGTGCCGTCGTTGTTCTTTGAAAATAAAATGCGAAAACAGCGCCGATGTCATCCTCGCGCTAACAATATCGCTCTGTCGCTGCGCGGCACTCTTAGCGCCAATACCACATCCGCGATTTTTCGGTTAGTGCTCCACATATTTACTCCCCGACTGCATTCTAAGAAAAAAAAGTTGTAGTCGGGTGCATCGGGCGCACATGCACCCTTTTTTTGAAAGACTAACCCTCCGTTACCCAGCCAGTGATTTGTACACCGACCATGAGCCCCCTCCTCTACCTTAAAATCCTATAGGTGTATCAATGCACCCAGCTTAGTACACCGCCACGCTAGCCACGCGCGCCCCGATCAGCTTGTGCTTGGATCTGATAAGATTGAATATTTCGGGCTTTTAGGGGCAAAGCTCCTTAGGGTCTAGCCTTGTCCATTCGTCCGGCGTCCGTGCTCACATCGCCTGCCATCCCCATCTGTCTTCTTAAAAAAAAAAAAAATGTTTGCGCAGTCGACAGGATTCAAACCTGTAGGGGAGACCCCAATAGATTTCTAGTCTATCACCTTAACCACTCGGCCACGACTGCGGGACGAGTAGGGGGTTCTGAGATGTAGTAACTCAAGAGCTGAGGATGTCATGGATGAAACGTTGCATGTAGCCGCTCAACGTCTATACAGGAGAGGGCGCTGCGGTCATATGCGTATATAATCGCGTTAAACTTTGCATGCATTGGCTTAACGTTTATAGACGAGAGGGCGGTGCGGTCAAATGCTCAAATGCGTATATAACCACGTTCCATACCACACATTCTCTTTCTGACATGGACCGTTGACTTAAGCGGTGGAGGTGCGTTCCCACGGCTTCTAGCGGATCCAAGCTGATCCACTAGAAGAACCACTGGCTCTGCATTTCACCAACCATAAATAAGTAATAATGAAGTCGAAACGCAACCCGGAACTCAGCACTACCTATGAGCAATAAAAAAAAATCTGCACCATCAGCACTACTTATGAACAATAAAATCAGTATCTTCGCCCCAATCAACATCATTCACCACGTGGAGATGTTGTGATTTTGTTTTTTGGAGGAGCCTAAACATGACGTCTCTCATATATTCATTAAGCTTAAGCTAGTGTCAATAACGTTTTAAATAGGTGCTAGGGTAAATATTTCCTGAGCCAACGAAAGCTAATAGCTTCGGCTAAAACCGCGACAAAAACGTTCAAAATTGAACTACGCGTTAAAGAAAAGGAAAATTAACAAGGCGACCTAGATGGGCAGATCGCTGGTTTTGCTCTTGGCAACGTGGTTGTTGGCGGGTGGCGGGCAGCGCTGTGACGCTCTTGACGCTATCGTGGTGATTGACGCCAGTGAGGCTCGGTGTACCAGAGTGAACTAAATGCTCACATTCAAGTCGCAACGATGAACTGCCCGCGCTCGTAGACTGCCAACAGGCGCCAAAAAGGTTGCGATGCTGCGCGGGCCGTTGCTGACAGGCGCTGCTGCGTAGAGTACGCCTAGCACGAGAACGTTTTCGCGTTCGCACAGCAAAGGATTCTCAACAATAAAGCAGCGTCCTGCATCAACAGCAAGCTAACGCTGCTGGAGATTCCCACGCTCAAATTTTAGCAGATCGAATGTGGTTAGTCAACGTAGTCGCGGTCAACGCAGTCACGGTTAATTCTTCATTTTATATGATAATGTGGGTTATATGGCGCAAAATTTAGGATCTTCAGGCTTCCCGTTTTTGGGGCCATTTTTGGGCTCGAGAGTTCCTTTGGAAGTAGGGAGCTGTCCTGTTCACTCGGTATTGACAGCAGAGTAGACGCTATGCTTGTTTCAGGCCAATCGTGTCTCCTGGTAGGATCACGTGACTACAGTCTTCAAGAGAAAGAGATAAGGCAGAGCACGGCACCTGCCTGAAGGCGAAGGCCACGGATAACATCCACTGCACTATCAACTTTGGGTCGAACTTTCAAGAGGATATAGGTCACAAAGCCTCTCGTTATGTTCATTGTTGGGATGCCCCTGAAGATAAGCTTTTGTGAGCGCAACCGCCTTTTAACCTTGAAGGAGCTGTTACTTTCCTACTCCTTCTCTTTTTCCCTTCTCTTCCTAAGCTGAAAGTATGGAAGAATGTGCGAACTCGCCGGACCAATCAACCGGAGACTTTTTTATTACTTGACTCCGCTCTCTGGGCGCGGGTAACGTCAGGAGCGCGATCACGTAGTAAAGGTTTCCCGGATGACGCAGTAGCTTTTTCCGATCCCCGGGATGCCTGCTTCGTGGCCTAGTTTCTTGTGTGCTATGCTACGACCTACGGGGCTGCCGTAGATTTCGTCCGCGGCAACGTATCCAAGGCTACCAGTATTTGAAAAGTCGTACGCGTATATCGGCAACAAGCGATTTCTTCAAAGAAGCCTAAGAAATTATTGTGGCGCGTTTAGTGTTCGTTCGGCAAATGACGAGCAGAAAGGGGTCCATTAAGATTCAACACGATGTGGCAGACATCGTCGTCTCGTTTTTGTGTGGTTGATCTGCAGTGCCCATATTGACATATATCTCGGAATACATCGTTCAAGTTAGCGAAGTTTATGGTTAGTGCACTGAACCCGACTTGTTGGAAACGAGTGACCGCTGTTTTACGTGTATTCTTCAAGATTATTTATAGAATCAGGCACTGTCTATTGTCCCCGCAGAGAGGAAAATAATTTCCCCGAAATTCTACCCGCAGTCGCCTCCCAATAGCTGGATGAAATCATGCGACAACTACCGAAAAGTACTGACTTTCTTGTTCTCCCGGCATTTCGTGGAAACATGTTTCATAGGTGACTTTTCGTGCATACACGTTTCATGGACACTTTTAGTCGACACTAACATATCACCGACACTCGCTACGCAAATTGCACGCTGCAGGGACATTTTTTTGCGGGTGTGTCGATCACTGGCCGGCAGCCCCGTCCACGCGGCTTCGCGGCGACATTCTGCGACGGCTCAATACAGAAATGTGAACCCGCGTGGCCCACCCTACAAGAAATTTGCAGCGACAATCTGGGGTGACTTCTTACCAAAAAACAAAAAAAAAAGGCTAATCATAGCTGTTTGTAAAACAATCTGTCAATGATACATCCTTCGATGAACTGATTGCCACCGCCAATGAGAGGCGTCTGCGGGTAGAATTTCGGGGGAATTATTTTTCCAGCTGCCGGGAGAATAGGGCAATGTAACTAAGAATTACCCCTGTTCTTGTTTGCTTTGCAATCTTCTCAGCTGTATAAAAGCTTAGAAATACCTTTTTACATTTCGCAGAGCGCTTGCACGTTTGTACTTTTCTACGGGACATGCTGTGCGTAATAAACTTCTAGGAGATTTGAAAACAAACTTCTGTGTCTGTCTTCCTGCCCGTTTACAAACACCTGCGCGAGTAAATTTTTTTTACGGGTTTCCTTCATGTTTTAAGTAGGTTAATTTAGTTCGGGACATCTTTAATAAGTTTTAGATATCCAACCTTCCACATGGTGCCCATTTAGGGTTAACGAATAATTTGCCTGGGTGCCAGATGCTAGCTTGAGAGCGATTCATTTCAACAAGCATTGGTCAGCGAAGGGAATGCCGCGGCTTTGCTTCTGCTAGAGCAAATGAGCTAGTCCTGCCTTTCGTGGCTTGATCGCGTCTGTTCATTTGCTTGTGCGTGATATATTCAGTTGCAAAGTTCGGAAAGAGCTGATTGTGGCCAGTCATCCTTGACGTCATGACGACTTGGTTGAGGTTTCGGAAAACCTTCTAGTGTATTGTCAGCCAAGCTCTTCAGACCATCTCGATGATACATAAACGAGTGAACTTATGTAGAGCCTTGGACGTCGTCAACTTATGCGGTAGAAAACTGGAGTCGTCGCTTCAGTTGGATTACAAACAATGCTCGAGAAAGAGCGGTATATGTGTGTATGTATGCGGGCATATCTTTTTCAAATGACAACCCGCATGCGGATATTTTCTCATACGTAAACAAGACCTTGGGTAAGTGATTTTCAAGTACCGCTAATTATTTGAGCAATTCGTTCATTTTTGTTTTGCCTTAACTTTATTCAATAAAGGTAAAGCAGCCGTTCATTCCAACATTACTTTTAACTTCTTGATGCGCTAGTGGCTCCAATAACGACATTTTTACTGTAATAGCTTGTATTACCCTGTACCAGTTCATCTTGCTGCAAGCTGTACCATTTGAGTTACAATAATAAAAAATATCAACAGTATCAGTAAAAAAATCAAGCTGCTTTGATTTCGGTAAGCATGACGTGAACCCTTCCTTGACCGAAGTGTTTTTCTTGTTTTATTTTGGAATAGTACAAAGAAGTCAATGCACATGTGTTCTTTTTATTATCTAATGGGAGCACATGCAGTGCTTGCAAGCTTCTCAGATTGACAAGCGTCGAATGAAAATATTGAGGTTGAAAATTTGTCGCGATTCTTCTATTTTGGTTTTATTTTAACGCATCCGCTTCCACTACATTCCGGGAGTATCAAACTCCGTACCGGAGGTACACAGTACAAGTTTTTACACATTTGAGGGAGTAACATGGGTGTTGTAGCAACTTACACCCTCGGCTACACACTTTTATCACCCTTAAATCTAGTAATACACCCTCATAATTTTACCGAAAGGGGTGCTGTTCCGTGTTACACCCTCCATGTAGTGAAGGGTGTAGAAGAGGGTGCAAAATAGATAATACGAAAAGGGTTTAGAAAGCTTCTATACGGCTCTCTTTATAATGTACAGGTTAGATTTCTGCTTGAACAGCAACAATTGTTAGCAGTCTTATTTTTATGTCAGTTGTAATTTACGCAAATAGCTGATAATAAAGTGCCTCTTTTGCATACAAGTTTTATGTTTGCAAACAAAATTTTATATATGAGTTCATATTTAATTTTCTTACAAGTTACTCCGTACTCAGAAATTTAAAACCATGGAGAAATGCTCAGTACTAGCATTTTTTACAAATATTTATTGCTGGAAGTGCACAGTAAGAAAATCAGTTAGCCTCGAGTTTATATCTGACAGCATAACATGAAATAAAATAAAGTAAATATTTTCACAAATATTCATGACGTGCTGCTAGAACCTGTCACATGACCATGTCAACCTAGGTAAAATATTCATTTGAGAATAAGATTACATGCACAATAACTCACACACATAAAGAGGCAGAACCCATAATAAACCAGTCCGAGACATCCCGCACAAAAATGGTCTATGGTCGTCTATGAAAAAGTAAATGGCATTCTATCACCTCCTATAGCCCTGTGTGGTCGGCCTTAGAAATCCATAAAAACGGCTACAGCCAGCTATAGAAAAGTCTAGGTCCCTGTGTCTAAAGTCAGGGAACCAATAAATTCTCTTTACCCGCCTATAGAAAATTCTACGGTCCTGAGTCTAAAAACTCAGGGCCACGCTTCAATAATAATAATAATAATAATAATAATAATAATAATAATAATAATAATAATAATAATAATAATAATAATAATAATAATATTAACAATCGTATTAATAATAATAATAATAAACTTGTATTCAGGACAGATTCATGAAAGCATACAAGAATGCGGGGGCAATCAAAGCCAACAAATGGCTTGTGTAATGCCGCTCGAAAAACTACAGAAAAAAAAAATTTATATGTTCGTGAACAAAGCATTGTAAAGTTCGTCATACACACATCAGTCGAACACACTGAGAAAGTTTAGAATGTACAAAACTGAATCAGTAATTATGCACATACACACATAATATTATATATATTAATTATAATATTATTAATATTATATAATAATATTAATAAAAATAATAATATCAATAATTAATAAGTTTGTGTTTATAACTGTCCAGGGACATCCAATTGGTCTTCTTGCTGGCGCAGTTCAATAGAAAGCACAAACAGACGCTTGCGCGCGCGCAGGCACATACATACACGCGCGCGCACGCACGTACACACGTATTCACACGCACAAACGCATGCCCGCGCGCAGACACACACGCATGCACAAGCACAGACGCACACACGCATGCACGCGGACGCATCCACGCGCGCTCGCACACAGACACGCAAACAAATACAACGAAGGAAACGTTGCTTGAGTTAGTTTCGGTTTCGGTTCACACAAAAAAGAAAACCTAAAGTTTAAATTAAACCTAAGATTTACTCACTTTTTGTAATGTTGTACATTATTATTGTAGTGACATTCTTATTGTTACTAATATAATAATAATTTGCTCAGCATCGTTTAAAAAAGAAAAAGAGACTCTTGAAGACCGCGCAAGACCATCGCTATTGCAATCAGCTTCCGTTGAGCTCGGTTGAATGGTCGTTGGAGTTCAGGAGGATTCGGAAACCTCCTTTCTTTTTGCGTTTTAGCCGTTTTAGCGGATATTTTAGATATCTTCCTTACGAATACCGTGTTCAAGAATACCAAGCGATGACTGAGAGCTGGGAGACGCTGCGTCTTGCCAACGCCCGTAAGTTCAGGACGGCATGGACGACTCGTGCAAACGCCGGTAAGCAACTTTCTTTTGTTTCTGCGAAGTGGGCTGCTGTTTCAAACTTTGTCGTGTACCGTGTGCTTGCTAAGCTATGCTTCATTTTAACTATGCTTCTGCCCTGCGTTATTTCGTTATTCGAAAAGAGCGTATCTTCTTCGAAACCTGTGGCTCGCTCCCCAGTGTGAGGAAGATTGCCGTGCGGCGGAACTGTGGGCATGTTCTGGGCGCCGTCCTCCGACACTCCTCCGACGACGCTTTTGCGGAGCGTTCAAGTGCCCTCTGACGGCAGTTCAAGCATTCAGCCGCCGTCCCAAAGTGTTAATCACAGGTCGTGCTAGTTCTGACGTCTTGTCCCAACGGCCGCTCGCCACCGATTTGTTTC